>OVAN01000661.1:0-53094 GCA_900406275.1 Anastatica hierochuntica
GGACAACGTCTTTCCTATAAGCCGAGGAGGCCTAGTCTTCTTCTCTGGCTTACCAACCTCAGTCTCCTCCACCAACTTCTTTGTCTGCTGCCAAGTATCGACCCAGGCCTCAGGGTACGTATAGTTCGGGTCAGCAGGAATAATACGACCAAAAGAATCTACTATCTTTGCAGCCGAGCTCGGAGGAGCTGCAGACTCTGCATCATCTTTCTCTTCGTCGAGAATGTTTCCGACCGTCTCATCACCCCTCATTACCAATCGAGCCCTAACTAACTTATACTTCCTATCGAAAGACTCATCCTCGGTAAGAGAAACCGAGGAGTTGTTATTTGAAGAGATCCTTTCTTCAGACCCTTCCACATTAGAAGGACCAGAAGAGGAAGACCGAGAAGAAATAGAAACAACCGACATACTAGAAAGCAAATAAAACTCAAGATAAAGAGATCAAAACTTAGAGAGAGAGAAGAGAGAGAGAGTCTACCTTTGCGGATGGAGAAGAATTGAAGAAATGACTGAGAAGAGAAGAATATAAAGGAAACGAGGAGGAAACCGAAAGGTCCATTCGCGAAAAGAAGCCTAGGACAAACCTATAGAAATCTTCCACTCGCGTAGAGCTCGGCGCGTGGGGCCCAACCGTCTTTTTACTTTAAAAATAAGCCAGCCACAAAAAGACACATGCACTGGACTAGGGGGGACAACTGTTGGGCCTGAGCTCGGTATCAAGATACCAAGCCCAGAAAAAGACTAGTTGGGCCCAAAGTAAAAGAAGAAGGCCCAACAAATAAAAGGAAAAATTTGACCAAGTGTCAAAGCCCGACGAACTCGGCCCAGTCTCAGACCGAGGACGTGGCCGACAGCATTTAATGAAGAAGTCAGAAAGAGATTCGCTAAGCATTTAATGAGGCGCACTTCCTCGGTTCGACCCGCCTCAAAGAAGACACGTGGAGTAAATGCAGAGGCCTCGGCATCAACCATGACCGATGCATGCAAAGAGAAGACGGGAAGAAAGTTGGGAACGACACATGGATTCCNCGGTTCGACCCGCCTCAAAGAAGACACGTGGAGTAAATGCAGAGGCCTCGGCATCAACCACGACCGATGCATGCAAAGAGAAGACGGGAAGAAAGTTGGGAACGACACATGGATTCCACCTCGGTCAACAATCATAATTAAATTAAGTTACTGTAGATCTTAACCCCCTATAAATAGGTCATTAAGTTCATTAAGTAAGACACACAAAAAAGAGGGAGAGAGAAAAAAGACCGACTAAGACAAGTCTTGAGAGATAAAACACTTGTAATAATTCCAAATCAATAAAGCCTTCAAAACTCCTCGGCCCCCATTGTGTCCTTAATCAACTCGGTTCGTAAACCGAAAACTTGATTAATTTTAAAAAGGAAATCTTCAGTGTTAACTCTGACCTCGGTCGAAATAACATTAAAACCGAGAACATAAAAAAATCAAACCAAAATAAAACTCATAAATAATTTAGGGATTAAAAAGTCAAAGGAACTAATCCTCGGTTCAACATGAAGTTGACAATATGCTCCAAATAGATTGCCTTGGTATTGATAACCGCGACAACCTTGTTTTTGATTGATATAAGGTTTCTCTCCTATATCATTTGATTTTTGCATATATTCCTATTCTAATATCCAAGTTGCAGGGAATAAAGACATTTCAATAATTTTCTTAAATCTGTCCACAACAGAGCCAAGTTCGTATATTTAAAAGAAATGAGCTTGTAGCTTTGTTTTTACACCGCCCATGACGTAACTTGCTCTTTTTTCTGGAAAGAAAAGTTCAACATGCAACAAGATATGTTGATTTTGTTGATTTAAGCTAGATAGCTTGAGGAACAAGCTATTCTATTCTTACCAAGATAAGGATTTTAAAGTAATTAGGATTATGAAATATAGTTAAGAGTTATCTGATTATTATTAGAAATAGGATTTATCTAAAGTTTTCTATATAAACCGAGTTGTGGTGAATAGAAAACGTCAGAGAGTTTAGAGATTGTTTTTAGATTTTGAGTTGAGTTTTTCTAAAAGCAATAAGATTTTAGTTTTGTATTCTTAAAGATTGAAGAAGCTAATTTAATAATTGGTATCAGAGCATAGTAATTGAATTAACACCTTCTTCAAAACCAAAACAAAGATCGTACGAAAGTTTTTCTTTTCTAACAAAACAGAGCAAGTTGGCGACGTTTTGCGACGAAGAGAAGAACATGGGAGACGTAGTTTTCGCGACAAACAAACCGAAAAAGAACAACATTTCTGCCATTCAATGTTCGTTGCTTGGTACCACAAACTACACAGTGTGGGCTATGCGAATAAAGGTAGCAGTCAAGGTACACAAAGTGTGGGAAGCAATCGAACATAGAACCAAAGATGATCAGAAAAACGAAATGGCGAAGGCGCTATTGTTCCAATCTGTACGAGAGGCGATGGTCTTGCAAGTCGGCAATCTGGAAACCGAAAAGGCGGTTTGGGAAGCAATTAAAGCAAGACACGTTGGTACTCGAAGAGTAAGAGAAGTAGCTTCAAAAATTAATGGCCGAATTCCAAAGGATGAAGATGAAGGAGACATATACGATAGATGAGTTTGTAGGAAAGCTATCAGAACTGTCCACAAAGTCAGCAGCTCTGGGAAAGAATATCAAGGAGTCTAAGCTCGTTAAGAAGTTCTAAAACAATCTTCCTCGAAACCGATACATACATATCGTTGGTGCAATTGAGCAAGTTTTGGATCTTAATATGACGAGTTTTGAATATATTGTGGGCAAATTGGAGGCTTATGAGGAAAGGATTTACGATGAAGATCAACAAGTGCATCAAAGCAAACTCATGTACACAAATTCAGACACTTCTCCTTAGAGGTCAAGGAGGAAGGTTATATGGCAGGGGCAGAGCAAGTGGTCGATTTGGGAACAATCAACAAGAGAAAGACAAATAAAAAATTATTTGTTTTCGGTGTGATAAGCCAGGACACTATGCATCTGTGTGTCCTGACAGACTGCTTTAACTCCAAGAAACAATCAAGAATGAGAAGATTTTCAAGAAGCTGATGAATTAATGATGCACGAAGTAGTGTATCTTAATGAAAAACGTAATGCCTAGCAAATACGAAGAGCATACAATCCAGGACAATGTGTGGTATCTATATATTGGAGCTAGTAACCACATGAGTGGGAATCACTCATACTTTTCCAAGATTGACGAGAAGGTCATGGGAAAATTTTGATTCGGGGATGACTTTTGCATTGATATTAAAGGAAAAGGTTCAATACTCTTCGTGACCAAGGATGGAAGGCAACATAATATGGTTGCGAAGTACGGATGAGAGATAACTATTTGATTCTAAATGATCCAGATAAAAAGTTACTAGTGAAGGCAAAAAGATCAAGGAAGCGATTGTACAAGGTTATTATGGAAGTCGATAACACAAAGTGTTTGCAAGTTGCTAAGTGTAATGCGTCAACCTTATGGCACAACGACTCGGACATATCGGCGCCGAGATCATGAAGGCAATGCTAGAAAAGGAACTGGTCATGGGAATGCCGAGCATGAACGTGGAAAAGGAGGTATGTGCTTCGTGTTTGCAAGGAATGCAAACCAGGCGAATCTTTCCACAACAATGTTGTATCGTGCTACGAATGTACTAGAGCTTGTACATGGAGACTTATGTGGCCATGTATCACCTCTGACAGCTGCAAAAAATATATATGTGTTCGTAATCATTGATGAATGCTCTCGATATATGTGGTCAATTCTGCTTAAAGAGAAAGCGAAGCACTTGACAAGTTTAAAAAGTTTAAAGCACTCGTCGAACAAGAGACAAGAGACAAGAGTTACCATTAAAACTCTACGAACAGATAGAGGTGGGGAGTTTATGTCACAAGACTTTCAAACCTTTTGTGAAATCTCTGGAATCAAGAGATATCTTACGACACTTTATTCTTCACAATAAAACGGAGTGGTTGAAAGACGGAATAAAACACTCATGGAGATGACTAGTAGTATCTTAAAACATATGAATGTTCCAAATTTCTTGTGGGGAGAAGCAGTGCTACACGCAACTTACCTAATTAACAGAGCTGCAACAAAAACTTTGGTGGAAAAGACTCCATATGAAGGCTACAGAAAGAAGAAACCTAACATCGAGCATCTAGAAATATTTGGTTGTGTTGCGTACGCGAAAAGTGAGGGCCCCTTCCTTAAGAAGTTAGATGATATGGCACATATACTAGTACATCTAGCGATTGAGCAAGAATCAAAAGCTTACCGGCTATATGATCCAACACATCAACGGGTGATGGTTAGTAGAGATGTCATCTTCGATGAAAAGAAAAGCTGGAGGTGGACCGCTTTTGAAAGAGGATACATCGTAGAATCAAGTGAAATCTCGTTTCCTTAGAGAGGTTTCGGAAGTGATGAAACAAGAGAGGCAAACGAAGAAGATTATTTGCGAGAAGGTGATCATGGCAGAAACAGAGGAAGAGCAGGGAAACTGGCTCTGAAAATTCTGAGAATAGTCGTGAAGAAGAAATAGAAGAGATAACCGAATCAGATCAAGCTCACGTAACCGAACCGGACCAAGCTCATGAAATCGAACCAGAACAGCTCTCTGTAAGGAGATCCACGAGACAAAGAGCAAGACCAAGCTATTTAGATGATTATATCATGCTTGCCGAGCTACTTGAAACATAATGCATCTTGTTTTTAATCAATGAGGAACCTTGGGATTATTATGAAGCAAAATA
This sequence comes from Anastatica hierochuntica, assembly GCA_900406275.1. Taxonomy (NCBI): domain Eukaryota; kingdom Viridiplantae; phylum Streptophyta; class Magnoliopsida; order Brassicales; family Brassicaceae; genus Anastatica; species Anastatica hierochuntica. The sequence goes on from OVAN01000661.1 coordinate 4,763, forward strand.
GTTAAAAATGTGGAGAGATGCATGTGGAGAGGAAATCGATTCTATAGTTAAAAAAACTTGGAATCTCATTGATTTACCTACCCGGTGCAAGCCAATTGGTTCGAAGTGGGTATTTAAAATCAAGTATAACTCTGATGATAGCATAAACAAGTACAAGGCGAGATTGGTCGCAAAAGGATATGTGCAAAGACATGGTATAAACTTTGATGAAGTATTTGCTCCGGTAGCACGCATTGAAACTATTAGAGTTATCACTGCTCAAGCAGCTTCTAATGGATGGAAAATACATCATCTCGATGTGAAGACTGCGTTTTTTCATGGTGAGCTAAAGGAAGTAGTGTTTGTAACCCAGCCATAAGGATTTGAGATTAAAGGAAATGAAGACAAAGTGTATAGGCTGAAAAAGGCACTCTATGGGTTAAAACAAGCTTCAAGGGCGTGGAATAATAGGTTAAATACAATTCTTAGAGAGCTTAAGTTCGTAAATTTCTCCAAAGAACCTTCTTTGTATCAGAAGGAAGTACGAGGACAGCTTCTTCTTGTGGCAGTGTACGTTGATGACTTGTTAGTAACAGGTTCGAATATAAACTTGATTCTCGAGTTTAAAAAGAAGATGACCACTAAATTTGAGATGAGTGATTTGGGAAAGCTAACATGTTATCTTGGAATTAAGGTAATATAACATGAGAATGGTATTATTCTTAAACAAGATAAGTATGCGACTAATATTCTCTTAGAGGTTGGAATGGGCGATTGTAACGCCATTCATATACCAATGGATGCGGGCTTGAAACTATCTAAAGCACCAGAGGATCGATGCATAGATGAGAAATAATATAGGAGGAACATTGTGTGTCTTCAGTATTTGATTCATACAAGACCAGATCTGTCCTATTCTGTTGGAGCGTTGAGCATGTATATGCAAGCTCCAAAAGACTCTCATGGTACAACTTTAAAGGCAATACTCAGGTACTTGCGAGGAACTCTTTCTTATGGTCTTATGTTTGAGCGAATGAAGAAGACAAGTTTGGTGGGCTATAGTGATAGCAGTTACAATGTAGATCCTAATGATGGGAAAGGAACTACTAGTCATATTTTCTATCTTGACAATTGTCTGATTACCTGGTGCTCACTGAAGCAAGAAACTGTGGCATTGTCATCTTGTGAGGCAGAGTTTATGATTGCCACTGAAGCTGCAAAATAAGCAATCTGGCTCCAGGAATTGCTTGCTGAAATCACTAGAAACCCGTGTTAAAGGGTAACCATTCGAATTGATAATAAATCTACAATAGCACTTACAAAGAATCTAGTATTTCATTGACGTAGCAAGCACATACATAGAGGGTATCACTTCATTCACGAAAGTATTGAGAATGAGCAAGTAGATGTGGAGCATGCTTCACGACAGGAGCAGGCGAATATCCTAACTAAAGCACTTGGCAATATTAAGTTTAAAGAAATGAGGGAGCTTATCGAAGTTCAAGATACATCGAGAAATGATTTCAAGCTTAAAGGAGGAGAATGTTGATTTAAGCTTGATAGCTTTAGGGGCAAGCTATCCTATTCCTACCAAGATATGGATTCCTAAAGTAATTAGGATTATGAAACATAGTTAGGAGTTATCTAATTATTATTAGGAATCGGATTTATCTAAAGTTTTCTATATAAACCGAGTTGTGGTGAATAGAAAACGTGAGAGAGTTTAGAGATTGCTTTTAGGTTTTGAGTTGAGTTTTCCTAAAAGCAATAAGATCTTAGTTTTGTGTTCTTAAAGATTGAAGAAGCTAATTCAATAGATTTATGTATTTTTTTTGTTAAAAATGTAGTCTATACTGGGTTTTTTTTGTCAACAAATGTAGTATATGCTTATGCTTCAACTTTTTAGTTGTGAACGTCTTGATTATTTATGCATTTTATAGTATTTATGGCACATAACATTTTTACAACTAAAATTATAAACTATATTTTTTTTATTTGATGACGTTTTAGAAATATGAATGTCAAATGGGTTGTTCACATCCAAATGGATATCTCCATGTAGACATTTTTGTTTCTCGAACATAGATCGTAACCTCCAATTATGACTGTGTCCAAATATAGTTAAGTTCAAATGTGGTATTCGCGGTTCATTTGGATAATGATGAATGAAAAGGGAAAAATTATGAGTTAGGAGACCATCATGTGTCGACAATCAATGAGATTTATAAATACATATGCATAACGAATAGATATTTTAGAGAACACGACTGATTAATTAAAACAAAGAAAAATTAATGAAACACAAAGATCTTGAAGTAGGAGAAGAACAATTGAAACCAATTTTCACAAACCTTAAAATTACAAAATTATTGGACCCAATGTCTAATTGGTTTTACTCGTTTTATCAGCAGACAAAATTAGACATCTTCATATTTGGATTTAACCATAACCAACTTATTTAAATTTGGACTTGATTTAACTCATGGTCATCATACCCATTTGACATCTCTATTTAGAAACTTTTCTTTCATTTTAAATGATATTTTCAAGTTCCTTTTAAAACCTTAAAGTTATTTAAGTTTGTAATCATCTTTATAAGACATTTTTCTTATAATTTTTTTCTATGAAATGCGAAGATCAGAAAAGTATTTATATAGCTCTCACATAGCAATTACTAAGCTCAACTAAATGAATGATAAACTTGAACATATAATACAAGTAGCCTAAACCCACTAATGGAGAGGTTTTTTATCGATGAAAACAGAGGAAGAGTAGTGGTCACCGCATTGGTCAATTTAGTAGAGTTATGCAGTGGAGAACCAAGCTTGTAGTAATTCAGAGGCCATGTTTGTGTTTGTGGATTGGAAGCTCGCAATTATGTTTTTGATTTGCGTATCAATTTGACAGATTATCATTTCTGGAGCCTTATAATATTGTCGGTGAATCTTCAAGTTACGCTCAGCCCATACATGGTATATGCATGTCTGCTACGCTAGAAGCAGTGCTTTCTCCTCTGCCTCCCTCCATTTTAAGTGTGTAACTCCAGCAAGAATCTTTTTCAATTTATGTGAACTCTAGTCTGACACACGCAGGAGAGATAGCTCTAGATTTGGAACGAGTATTCATAATTAAATAATATGTGCAAATGACTTTCATCTTCTATGTTGTAGAGGGAGCATAATAGTCTTCAACGATTCCCCAAGATCTCATTCTATCAAGCATCGAGGATTGGTTGAGATACATAGACCAAGAAAGGAATTTGTGCCTAGGGATTCCTCACAAAAACCACACCTCTTTATGCCAGGTAACTTTAATACTCTCCTCTTTTAATTGATTGTAAACTTTATCCGTATTTTACTTATGAGATTTTCTTCCATCATGCCACCACTCATACACGTCCCGAGTTAATGAAAGAAATGCCAATGAAATGTAGGAGAGGACATTGACTTGTCGATCAGAACGAGCAATCGGGAGAGTCCAATGATTACCATTCCATAGATCAACAAGGGTAGTGTTACGACCAATTCCAATGCATGTAGTCTATTCGATTCCATACGGTGACCAATTACTTGAACAAAAGAAAGTGTTACGACCAATTCCAATGCAAACCCAAATCCAAGGGTAGATATTCTCCTTGAGTTTGATTAACTCATTAGCTAACCAAGAGTATTTCTTTTTAGTGTTGATTATCTAAAGATTGTTGACATTCCCACCCAATATCTCAGTGGTAAAGCATGTATTCTAGATTGAGTCTTGTTTGAAAAAAACTAACCAGATAATCTTTAAAGCACATGCAGAATTCAGATGCTTAAGTTCATTAGTCCCAGACTCCCTTTAAATTTCTATAAATAACTGAAATCCAAGAAAATTTTGTTGTGCCTATGCTATCCAAGTTACCTTTCCATAATAATTTCCTGCACACTGAGTTAACTTCTTCGATGATGAAATTACTGGCCAAGAAATTGCTTACCCATGCTATTACTGAAGACAAAAGTAGAAAATTCCCTGCATATAATAGGGATTTAGAAGATCAAGAGGTGACTCTATTTTTTATAGCTTGTAGCAGGTTTACACAATTAGCAGTTGATGATTTTAAGCGTATAAAGGAACCCCCATGTATCTTATAGGCCAGTTGTTGTTCAGATTGTTGCAAGTTATGGTTGTGGTACAAACAATGCAAAGAAGCAAGTTTTTGGATGCTCAACGTCAGTCTTGAACTTTTCTCAAAGTCTTTCAAGACTGACAAAACTCTATTCACTGGTGAAGAGGTGCCCTAACAAAAAAAATCAGAAGGTCATTTGCGCAACAAATATGAGAAAACCTTACTTTTTTGCATTTATGGTGATAACCAAATTGACCAGAATTGGTTGTATTGTTTAGGGAGTAACTAAGTCAATTTATTACAAACACAAACAAATAAGGAGAAAACATATCACCTTAGAAAAACCCCACTGAATAACCATTTATACCTATTGAGAAGGATGTCGTTTGAATGCAAGCTTCCAACCATAGATTAAACATATGAGGTACTTGTACAACTCTTAGAAAATTAAATAGGAACTTTCATCTTACCGTATCAAAATTTTTAGCTATGTCTACCTTGATAGAGATCCTTTTAGTCCATGTTAGTCTATGACTATGAACCGTCTTCCCTGGATGAAAGCTGTATAATTTGGTAGTATCACATCTAGAAAAATAATCTTTTGTTTTTTGACAAATGATTTTGTTATTGCTTTAAAAATTGTGTCATAGCATGCAATAGGAATGAACTCTAAGATAACAGGTACCTCGTGATGCTTAGAAACTAACGTTAAGATTGTAACATTTAGTGAGGCAGGCAAGAAACCAGATTTGACGAATCTTTGTATACCCTTTAGTAATTATGATCCAAGGCACTCCCATGAAGCTTTAAAAAAACAGATGTGAACCCATTGAGACCAATTGACTTATTTAGATTTAGCAGTAGTAAGCTCTTAGAAGTTTCTTCATTTGAGGGACAAAGCTTCATTGACAGTTTTGTGAATTCACTTCATTGATAGGATAATAAATTGTCCGATTAAAAGAGACTAAAAGGGGTGATAGCGAAGATGGGGCAAACATATTTTTGAAGTGATACACAACAATTGTCCCTATTATACAGACCAGAGGTAGCGTTTTCCTGCAGAATCAGTGAGGAAAGAAGTAAGTTGTATTTTTATAACCTCTTTCAACCAGACTAGATTTTTTCTATGGTCCGATTCCTCTATAGTCCTTATGAATGACCGTTTTTGATGTGCTTAGTTTTCCAGAGTGAAAGACTTGGAAGAGGGATTAAACAGAGCATCAAGTTGAGCAGCTTGCTGAAAGAGAGTTTCAGAGACTCTAATTTGGATTGCCGAGAAATTATCTTTCTTAAATATCTCAGTGTAGGTTTTAGGGACTTTAATTTGAAAGAAAAGCTAGAGAGATCTTTTGCTCTAAGACCAACATGAAACCAAGACTCCATAACCATGTCATTAGAATTAGGATGCTCTGTCAAAAAATTAAAGAACCTAAATAGTAAGTTTCCTAGAGATGGCATAGAAGTAGATAAATTTAACACACGAGATGAATGATATGAGAATTCTGAAGCTTTAAACTCTACCACCCTAGAAGAACTTTCGAATCCAATTAATATTCACCACTGCTTTGTTCAACTCTTTGTTATAAGATCAATTAGTTTGTTATTAGTCTATGTGTGAAATATCTCCATAGAATATGAGGTCTTCAACTCAATAGTAAGGAAAACATCCTTCAGCTCTACCATATCAATGAAAAGAATTTAATAGAGGGAGAAGAATAATGCTAATTTGGATGCAGGATTTGGTTGAAGTTTCCTCGATTTAACCAAGCATTAGAATCAAATATAAGAGATTGATGAGTTAGGATAAAGTCAAACCATAGATTCGTTCTCTCAGTACGCTGATTAGAAGCTTACATTGTTGTATAGATAAATTGTTGCATGTTGTAATGTGAACTTTGCATGTGATAGATTGATGATTCTCTTGGACTAGACAAGATGGATGCAAATTGATGATGATCCGACTATTTGCATAAGATTAATGATATTTTATAATGGTTGAATTCTTTTTAGTTAATGATGCCTCTGAGAAAAACAAAACTGAATAAAGCTAACATCATTTTATAAATCTTCCTTATTCAGCAAAAACATCACTCAAAATTAAATAGACTAGACACGTCTACCTCGAAATTTTATGGGTCAAATTATTGACTGCTCTCAATATAAAAAAAGAGTCTCAATACTCTTATGTAATTTCATATACTCCCTACTCCTATTGAGTAGTTGTAAATCTCATTTTGCCCCTCTACAAAATAAATAAATGGGGTAAAAATCTATTAAAACAACCAATAAAAAAAAAAGTTTGTGACAACCAATCATAAAAGAGTAAATTATTTTTTTCTTTTCTCTCTCCTCCCTATTTCTTCTTCACGTGTGCTCGAGAATCACCAATGAAGCTTCAAATCGAATTCAAACTTTCCACTATTGTCGCCACAGCTCAAAATCGAGGTAATTTCGTATCCTATATGGAAATTATATGAACTTTGAAGGAATTTTTGGTATATTAGGGTTGTTAAAGAGTAGAACAGAGTATATTATTTTCAAATTTGAAAAAAAATAATATAAGCAATTTTGTATTCTATTGAAACAATAATGTACGATGAAAATAGGGAAAAACTGGGCATAGTTATAGGTCGAATATGTAAGTCAAATCGCCATAATATTATTGAACAACGAATCAATATACAAATGTCTAACTTGGTAAAACTTGGTAAGAATGGACTAGTAAAACTGTGAAACTTGGTATAATGTTGATATGAGAGTACTAATGTTGATATGATAGTGTTAATTCAGGGGACGATGGCGAAGGCTTATATAAACATATATTTTGATTATGGAAGACATTAGACTAAGTATGAATAATTTGTTGAATGACATCGAGAGGGTGACTCGTATGGTCCATCGTTTAAGACAACATCTCCGGGCGAGATAACTTATTCAGATTTAGTGGAAAGGATATGCAAGAAGGGTGAGGCAAATGAATCTAAGACGAAGTTGCGGTTAATTATCCATGTAAATTTGAGACCCCAACTTCCTAAAGTCTCATTGGTCTTGTCCAAGGAAGAGTTGGTGTGGAAGTGTCATACTCTACGACACTTAGAGGGGAAAAAACAAGTGATTAGAGATGTGTGCGGTACTCCAGAAGAAGGTTACAAAAAATTGTCATCTTACTTGTATATGCTAGAGAAGGTGAATACTGGGATGAACACGAGTTTGTTATTGGATGAGGAAAAAAGGTTCAAATACCTTATTGTTGTTTTGGGACCGTCCATTGAAGGGTTCAAAGCAATGAGGAAAGTAATCATTGTTGATGCAACGTTTCTTAAGACTATGTACGGTGGTATTCTAATTGTTGCCACTGCTCAAGATCCGAATCATCACCATCATCCCATTGATTTTTCTATTGTACATGGTGAAAAATATGCTTCTTGGAGGTGGTTTTTCCATAGTTGAAAATCGTTATATCGGATAGTAGTGACTTGGTGTTCATTTACGACAGAAATGCAAGTCTCATCAAGTCAGTGGTTGAGGTCTATCTGAACTCTCAACATATGTATTGTCTTTATCATATATATCAGAACGTGAGAACAAAAGTGTCACACGAGTTCAAAGAGGACGCTAGAAAAATTCATAGAAATCAGTAGCATTTATACGAAGGTGAAGTTCTTGAGAGCATATGGTGAGTATAGAAGTAGGTTTCCTAACATGGTTAAGTACCTTGATGAGAGTGTAGATGTGCGCAAATGGGCGAGATGTTATTTTCTCAGTGAAAGGTACAACATAAATACGACCAATGAGGCAGAGTCTATGAATGCGATATTTTTCAAGGAAACTACGTATCAGATACTACTTTTGCTTGATGCAAATGTTAGAGTGGTTCAACCTACATAGCAAAGATGCAAGTGTTATACCAGAGGGGCATGAATTAGTGCCTTATGTGGAAAATGAACTTCATGGTAGATGTGCGGTGGCGTCAAAACTACTGGTTACCGAGCTAAACTTTTTTGAGCTTGAATATAGTGTCGTTGGACGCGACGGGATGATTTACGTGGTGAACTTGAGACATAAAACTTGCACTTGCAAGTGTTTTGATATAGATAAGTACTCGTGTGTCCATGCGATTGCCTCTGTCTACAAGTACATGAAACAGAAGATTAGACCGACATATATGAAAGACTTGTATGATTTGTGATCACCTTATTACTTGGTGCATACATGGGCTTTGGCGTATACGAAGATACTTTATCCAATTGCGGATAACAAGTGGATTGGTCTGGAAGATATTCTAAAATTGTTTGCCTTCCAGCCAAAATACCTAAAAAGAAAGGAAAGAGTTCAAGAAACCAGGATTCCTTCAGTTGGAAAACCTCGTAGGAAAAACAAGTTTGTGGCTACCAGGAATTTGGCAAGTTGGTTCGAGTGTAGTGGCCCAGATCAAGTCAGAGACTAGTTGGTGCCGAAAAGGAATTTGGCAAAACTCTGTATTTCTGAAAAACTTGTGTTTTAGTATGACTTTGTAAAACTTTTTTTAGTAATGGTATAACTATGACTAATCCCACGTCGTGCAAGTACGACTAATCTTGTAACAGCTAAGCATGATAAAAACTCTATATCTCATTTGGGGGAAAAAATAAAACCATTTAGAATTTAAAATCTTCATTGTATTTTTGATTCTAGAGAAAACACCTTATACTTTTAAGGTGATATTTGATAACATTGATCCTTGTCAACGTAAAACTTACAAAAAGTAATATTTCGATAGATATTTTTCAAGAATACATTTAATATGCATCTTAGTTTAGTTAAATGTGGGTACAACCAATAAAATTTATGTTTAATTATGGTACAACTGATTAGAGGTGCAACTTGAGAATTTTAGCAAAACTTCAAACTTGGGTGCAACTTACTTGATTTTTTACGGCTGGCATGTGCAACATGTGAAACACGTGGAGATTAAATTCACATGTTATATTATTACTTTTATGTTATATTATTTTTTAAAATATAAATGGCCCCCAAAATTAATTTTCCCTCCAAAATCAAACACAAACCCCTCCAATGTTTTGATTTTCCCTCGGAAAATCATCTCTCTTCCACAAAGACTTTGCGCTATTAATATTAAGGCTTGTTTCTTCATCAACTTCTCTCAATCTCTCTCTCTCTCTCTCTCTCTATTTCGAACTATTGATCCTCTTTGAAAATGACGTAAGAAATATTGGAAAATGATCCTTACTATGCGGATATGAAGCACAAAAAAAGGATTATGATACGCTATTTTTAGTGTCGGACGGATTCAATGGCATACTAAAAAAACTATGTTTGTGATGGGAATATCAAAACGAAGATCGACGAGCAAAGAAGATGGTTCTACGTATGCACACGCTTCAAGAACGACGACATCCATGTTCGAGTCAGTGATGTTCTAGCTCATGCCGAAGAGATCGACATATTAAAGATCGACGCTAGCGAGAAGGATGAGAGGCTTTGGCAGTTGGAAGATCATATCCGTCAAATGCGTGAAGAGATTTCTGAGCTCAAGGAATTGGTGAAGGGTTGGGTTTCCCTTTGATGTGTTATGAACTTATCTATTTATCTTTGTTAGCTTTGTGTCACCATGTTATGTTTATGTTATCTATGGAGTTATGAAATTTAAGTTTGTTAACTTTGATGGAATCCACTTTGATATGTTATCGTTGTTGTGTAACTTATGCAGAGTTTCACAGTTTCCCCAAGTTAGTCAAAGTTAAAACAAAAAAGTTCTCATTCATACCAAGTTTCTTAACATAACTCAAAAACACAAGTCTTAAAAACATAAGTCTTAAAAACACAAGTCTTTAACAAATCAGAAGGGACCCAAGCCAACCATAACTTAAACAGCAACACCAGCTGTTTTTCGCCACGTCCTAATCGAACTCCTATTCTCCGTCTTACTCTTAGCCTCTTCATTTTGGGTTTAATGTTGTTTGCAGACCACCCTCCAAGGGTTTCATCAAAATTCTCTCTGGTTTCTTTGTCCTTCTCCTTCTCATCATCCCACAATCCAAGACAAATTTGAAAAACAAGAAAAGTTTCACTAAGTATCACTTTCTTCTTCAGATAATGTTAGACAAATATCTTTTCTCTCTCATTATTGTCCTCCACCTCCACCGCATCCTCTTGTTTCTCATCATTCTCTTCAGTTTCTTTATCATTATCCTTCTCCATCTCATCGTCCTACAAAGCAAGACAAATCAAAGAAATAAGAAACGTTTCACTAAGTTTAACTTACTTCTACCGAGAATCTTGGACGAATACCTTTTCTCTCTCAACACTCCCTTCCGTTCCTTCTTCGTCCAACTCATCCTCTCGGACTTCATCTTCACCACCCTTTTGATTCTCTTTCATTAATTTCACAGCGGATTCCATAAATATTTAATCTTACGTTTATGACATCTAATTTCCTTGCCATCCTCTCTTCCACTGCATTCATACCATCGTTAAAAATACCCTCATCCGGGTCACAACCTCTTTCATCATTCTCGCTATTGCAGGATTCTGATGAGTTCCAGCAGGCGGAGACTCAATTAACCACATACAAGCGGCCTCCCTTTGACCTCCCCTTTGGACCCTCTCATTTTGACCCCCTCATTTTGGCCCTCCTCATTTTGGCCCTTCTCGTTTCCCTCTTGAGCAACCACATCTTCATTGTATAAATCTTCAAAGAGTATCAGATTATTTTTGTTTAGCATCTTGATCCAACAATCAGCAACTAGATCATCCACATCATCCCATCCAACTTCAACATCCATTATACGTTGCAAGAGATTACATTCGGGTAGAGATGGAGCCAATATGCTCTAAATATCCTGTAAATATAAAATACACTAATTATACATAAATAATGAATGTGATAACAATTCTAAATTATATTAAGATGACTATTAACCTTCGTTTTACCAAGTTTAGCATTCATGTCTGAAAGGCCAAAAGATCTTTTGTTACTTTTTTTTTGTATTTACTCATGCACATTTGTGGACATTCAAGCTCAACATGTGTAACCTCTTTTCGGAAGCACTTTTCATATCTGGAATTGTTTCAATCGCAAAAAAGCTAACAAAACACAGAAATTTGGTCAATAACACATAAGTCTTACCAAGTTGGTCAATTAGACAGAAAAAGTTTCACAAAGTTTTTGTGTTGGTCAATAAAACAGAATTAAGTTTCACCAAGTTGGTCAGTCACACAGGAGAAGTTTCACCAAGTTCTCAGGTTGGTCAACTAAACAGACTAAGTTTCACCAAGTTTTCGGTTTTGTTGCACATAATTTTAAGCAATTCATCTAAAATAAAAAATAAGAGAGGATCGAGATGTTATGCCTCTAGAGGAACGGGAAAGCTAGGAAAGATCCATCCAGCTTGCACTACTCCGTCAAAATTCTTGCCAAGTGAAGTATGTCTTTCATGGTTTCATCAAATGCCAAACGCCCCATGGAAATGTTTTACAAAAATCATCATCACCGACTGCTCTAAGAAAGAAAGGTTCGACAGGTGCAACATTTTTGTTTGATTTCTTCTTTCCTACAAGGGTGCTACATAGGAAATAGAAAATTCTCATCTTCAATCTATCGGTTGACGAACCCTTCCCCTTCATTGACATGAACTTATTCTCCACCTCTTCATACGTAATCTTCTTCTTCCCACCAAAATACCTCCCAACAAACAATAAACCACCTAACAGTTTATAATCACGTGGATATCCATGGCAGTACATTCCAGAAATCAGAGCAAATTCTATGAGAGAATAGCGGATTAGTACGCCTTTCAAAATAAACCAACACTCCTTTTTCTTCTCTAGACACGTCATGCGAACAACTAACAACCACATACCCATCCACTTGTATATGATGTTCTTTACATGAAAGAAATGTTTGAATTGTGGATGGTCATAGAACCATTGCTTCTCAGTTCCTTAAGAACCAACTCTATGTTATCCACAACTTCAGCAATAAAACACTTTCCAGATAATTTAATTGGCTTCTTATACTCCGAGGGACTAAAATACATCTTCAAAGGTTTCACTGGTTCGATATCATCACAAACATCCTCTGTATTCGATTCCCCCTTTGCTAGCTCATCCTCTAACTCAATTCTGTCAGAATGGACTTCGTACGCCGCTACAATTGCTTCTTCTTCGGCGGTTGTTTCTGCCACTAGCGGATTTTCTGTCTGAATTTCACGATCAAGCTCGGAATCGGCTACATCTTCCCTACCCCTTGAGGATCCACCCCTCTTAGAAGACCTCCTCGTCCCCATCTCCTCATCCGCACCATTACAAACTCGTTTAGGATTCTACAAATACAACCGACAAATTGAAAAACACAAGAGGGAGAAGAAAGATTCGAGAACAATAAATATGAGAAGATTCACACCAAGTTTTACCTAATGAAGAACATGATACGAAAAATATTATCGTAAACAGTTTGAATTTTGAACAAGACACTTATCGCTTTTATGGATTTGAATTTAAAATCAGTTTTAATCCGGATTAAACAGGTTTGGGTTTGGATCAATCGGATCTCTTTGATTGGGTTAGTAAATAAGCTAAATTCGCTTTTTGGTCATTTACTTATTTTCCAAATTAAAAATAATTATTAAAAATTACAGTTATTAATGAAGAGTATATTGACTCATCTTTTTGAGGAGAAGTATTCTAACATTTGATTAAAATTTTATATAGGGTGAATTTGTTAACCCTACAAAAATATTAATTAATTTTTGAAAGTTAAAAAAAAATACTGAAGAGGTTTTACAAAAGAAAAAAGTCCTTCATTTGTGAACAAAGCAAATAATCCCCTATATATTAATTAGGTAATTACTTGACATGTATCCTTACCACAGTGAGTTTCAACATGAAAATTATGACGTGACATTTTTCTGAAATTTGATTGGTTTTATATTGATTAATAGTTTAATTATTATATTTGTCAATCCCTTTTATTTTGGAATCAGTTAACAATATTTGATTTTTAAAAGTTCCAACACTTTAATATAACAAAAATTAAAATTTACAACTTAAATAAAATATTACTAAGAGAAACCGATATATATATATATATATATATATATACACATATACATATACATATACATATATATAATACTAACCAATATTAAAATTAGAATTAATACAAATACGCATAGTGCTTCGTATTCACATTACGATTATTAGATATTAAAATTTTAAAAATGCGGAATTTTGATATGTTAACCAATGTTTTAATACCTTAGATATTATTTAATTTTTATAAATATTATTTTAAGATGATAATTTTTTACAATTTTTATTTAGATATAAATAACAATTTATATTTTTAATATAAAATGAAATCATTTGCTGAGAGACTTCTAAAAGCAAGAAGGAGACAGAACTCGAGGAAGATGAACGTTGGGGTTAGTTTTGCGGAGGAGGTTGAGTCGTCTACTGGTCAAAATGAAGACCATGGTGGTTTAGATATAACAAGGTCAAGAAGTTGCAACGACGCCGTCTTTGAAATACGCGGGGAAATTGTTTTTTTTTATTTAATTACGTGTGTGTTTCTCTCTAGGCTTTGTTATATGAATTTAATAAGTTAGTGAAACAATGTTCACATTTTGATAATGTGTTTGGAAAACCAAATGGTGAATAAAACTGCAAAAGTTACTAGAAAAAATATAAAATGAAATCATTCCTAAATTTTACAATTTTAACTAGAAAAACTTATATAATAGGACCGAGAAAGTACTACATAAATAAATTATTCAAAATCATTTACAAATATGCTAACTTTTCCTTGATAATAAAGCGACAAGAATATTTTTAATCTATAGACTGCAATTTATTTCCATTAATCCATAAAAGAATCTATTGTAATCATATGTACGTATTATAATATTTCTATGAAAACTAAAATTTTATACAATCAGATAATTTGAATAATTAAAAATATGGAATATTATACACAAAATATGATATAGTTTTTTATAAATTATTATTTGATTTTAAAGTATTGAGTAAACTAAAATAATGACCTACATATTGGTTTTATAATCTTTGATATGAAGAGTCATGACGTGGCTTAAAAAATATTTCATTAAGAAAGATGATATGTTTTTTTGTCATAGATGATATGTTATTTTACAAAAACAAATCTTCTTTTGATTGAAAACTTTCTATATGTTTTAAAATAGACAGTCGTGTGTTTAGATGAAATTTTATCCGCGCATTGCGCGGAGAGTCTTCTAGTAAGTAAAAAATTGTGGAAGTAAATAATGTAATTTGATTTTTTGGTTGATCCGAAACTTAATGGTTACCTAATAATTAGTTAATGATTTTTTAATTCATTATAATTTGGTTTTTTATATATCTGGTTTATGGTTACCTAAGATCTGACGAATATGCTAAATAATGCTTATCATTAACGAATCAGCGATGTTTCTCTAGAGTGATCACTAGCTATAAAATATTCAAACAGTGTACAAAAGAAATTTCCATTCATTCAACTATGAAAATAAATAAATAAATAAAGTAGTAACAATTTGCTTGGTTTGCTTGAGAATATTAAAAACTTTGTTTATAATATAATTATGAAGTTGATACGCGGTATAACATACTCCTTAATAGTTAATACCTTAATTGGTTTAATAACTAAATGACACATTAATTACTTATTTAGAGAGCTGTTAGCCGAAACGCCAAATTGCAGACGCGAGCAGAGTTTGAGTTTCGGAATCAAAGTCAAAGCTAAAGCTGCCACTTTTGTTCTTATCGTTCTTGCAGTTTCCCCGTAGTAGCCTATCACTAAAAACAAAACCGACCAACATCGTAGTTGGTAGTATAAGTATGACGCCAAAAGCCTATATATAGTACTACTATACACTTCACTTACATGATGTCAAAAAAATCTATACTCTTACATGGTTACTAACGTTTTGTTTTACATGTTATGGAAAATATTGTTTTGAAGATTGTAGATTACAAACTAAACCGGAAAAAAATTAGCTAAGACTGGAATAAAAAGTGAATTATTCTCTGATTGTGTGAAAAAAAAAATCTGAAGTATATATTTATGTGATGTAAATTATTCTATAAGTTTTAAAATAGTTATTAATTGTACTTATACTTACTAAAAAAGAATTCAAAATTTTAACTTTTTAGATTATAGAAATAATTACTTAGGTAATACAAATTTTAGCGAGTATAAAAAGTCAATTAATAACTATTAGTATCATTTTTATTTGTTGTCATTCTCTTTTTAATGATGTTAAATTACATGATTAATTTATGTTTAATTTAACTAAAATATTATGAATTTGATGTCGGTACTTTTTTAATTGAGGGTAACATCATGTATTGTGAAAATTTATAAGCTAATTTGAATTTTCTACTTAGACCAAAAGATTCATTAGCCAACAAAGTTGATATCAACGTTAAGTCAGTTGCATATTTATTTTTGTTATATGTGATGCAAAAATCAACTCAATTGTGATATTTAAAGATTAATTTATAGAAATACACTTAAAAGTAAAAGAAATTTTACATTTACACTTGTTTTTTAATGGTTCTCAAATATACACCTCAAATATTAGGGTTTAGGGTTTAAGGTTTAGTGATTAGGGTTTAGGGTTTAGCTATTAGGGTTTAAAGTTTATGAATTATGGTTTAGGGTTTAACGTTTAGGGTTTCTTTTAGTCTAGGGGTATAATGGTCTTTTTCATTAAAAAGGAGGTGTAAAAATAAAATTTTTTCAAGCAGGGGTATTTTTGAAAAACAGACAATACAAAGGTGTATTTTTGTAAGTCTCCCATATTTAAATTTAACCCACATGAGTTGATGAAATTTTTTAATTAATTTAATATGCATATTTTAAAAGTAATAAGTGTTTGATTTTTCATAATTGTTTTAGGAAAATCATCATAAACAAGTCTTATAACTATTAAAGTAGAAGATATTTTAATTCTATATTTTAGCTTTTTAAAAAAATATTTATTCATATAATTTGTTAGTTAATACAAATTAAATTTTAATTTAACTATCATTTATTTTTCTTTTTGATATTAGTTGCTGGTTTTCGTAAAAATCAAACCACATTTTTCTTCACTGAGTCTCTTAATTGAATTTTTTTAAATATTCATAAAAATACTAATTTAACCTTTCTTGAAAAAAGAAGTTATTTTTTATTTATCTAATTTTTATTTATATAATTCACAGAAATGTAATTTAAAATATTTAAAAATTAAAATATATTCATAAATAAAAGTTTCTTATATTATCATTATTTTTAAATATTATTTATCAAAAATAAAACTTTAAACAAAACTTTAATTTTAATTTTTTTTATAAAGGAGTTATCTTTTAATTAATTTAATCTCTAATTTTCCTTGTCATCATTTTCTTGTTTCATGTCATCTTTTTAATAACATCATGTCATCTTTTTTAACAATCAAACTAAAGCAAATAAGTTTTTAACTAATATTGCTTTCCATTTAATAGTAAAGATACCATTAATAAACTACCATGTCATCGTTTATCCGGTAACGATAACTTCTAAAATTAAATTAACTTAAGCAACTAAAATTATAGCCACATCATGTAGTCTAGTAAAATTTTGATTTTATGAAGGTCGTTTTCATCGGATGACATAAAGCTTCTTGGTTGGATGAATTTAAAAGTATTCAAAGTAAATTTGGAGAACAGCTTGCAAACGACAACATCCTTCAAGCTGCCACTTGATTCCCCAAATTGGCTGCTTAACTTGCATATCTCAATTATTATAATTAACAAAAACATTACTTGTTACTCTTTTTAACAAATAAAATATGACATTTTGTCGTTATACATAAGTTGGTAGTTGGCATTTGTATATGTTTTAGGTCCACGTTAACTTCGTGAGAAACCTTTAGCGTGTTTCTTTTGAGTTTTTTTTTGTTTATTTTCTTTTAATTTGTCTGCTCAAAATCATGCGGAAATTATACCAAAAATTATCATTACGTGTTCCTTAATATATATTGTGTTGCGTTAGATTTCGTATGATCAATTTATTCTTGCTAACTTGTGATAATCTGCTTTACTTATATTACTACGTACATAATTGCATATTAATTAGATCGGTGCTTACAAATGATGAAGATGATCGATCTGTTACATAAAATTTATAATATATGTTGGGTCCAGATTCCGCGAGGTCCATTAAGAATACAAGAAAAAGAGTTTATTGCTTTGATGTTCGAGAAATAAAAGTAGAAATCTTCTCAAAGTTAAGTGAGCGGAAAATAAGGAAGAGGTTCCGATATTGAGGGAGAAAATCTTGGGTGGCAGGTGACGTGGAAGATGAGGTTCGAAAAACTATATATAGAAAAAGAGGAGCAATGGAGAAAGGGCACAATTTCGATATAATAGATATACAAAAAGACTTTGATAGCATCTCTTTAGTTCTTCAATAATCATTCTTTGTCTACTTTTAGAACAATTGTAAACACCCAACAATAGCAATAAAAGCATTGTTAATTCAATCATCTCGAGTTCTTACGGGATTCATCCCACAAACCTTTTTCCTCCTTAAATCTTTTACAAATAGCAAGTGTGGGATTTAGCTCCCACATATTGGCGCCGTTTGTGCGGAAGAGATATTGAATCCCTTACTTCGTAACTAGAGATGGACCTGGTCAATCAAGATCTGAATCAACCTGAGTTCGTCTCCTTGACGCCGAGCCCCAGCTCACCAAACGGCAGAGACCCCGATCTCCCAATCATCGAGCCTCGCCGCTCCGATACCCAAAACGAGTCTCATCCTTCAGGAGAGATCCAACCCAATCCTTTATCCAGCAATAGCTTCCCAGAAGCTCTCTGGCGATATCAACTCGAGACCCTTGGCTCTCGGCGAGTCCGAACAACAGGCTTCTGTCGGATCTTTTCCTTTAGCTCAAGCCACGAGCCGAGTATCGACTCAGCTTTCTAAAATCCGTCAAATGATGTTGTTTCTGGTAAACAGAACCCAAGACAATGAGCGCTTAGTTCACCAATTAGCATCTCGACAACGACAATATGACCGACAAATCAAGGAGGTAACCATGTCTCACACTCCTTAATCGCAGCCTCCGCAATGCCGAAGCTTCGGTGTCACTTTTAATGATATTGCGGCTGACCCCTCCTTCCCTTGAGGTCGCCAAAATTTTACTCCCGAAACCTTGGTGCCTGGAGGTCAAGGACCACCCTTGAAAACCCCAATTTTGGGTGCGATCCACACGTTTGCTCCCCTAGCCACCACGACCATGGGGACTAACATCGAGCACCAGTAAGGTATTTGAACAGGTACCTCACCAAGTATATGGCAAAACCTTGGACTGCCTCCACTGCCTCTTATCTTCATGCCTAGAGTAGATACCTCGACCCCAACAGGTGGTGGAACGTCAGCTTCTGCTCGCCAAAATCAGAACTTGTCTTTTAGCCGTGGAGGACATGTCCAACCCGAAGTTGGGAATCTCGCTTATTCGAATCCCCAAGCTAACATTCCTCTCCACTCTCCTCACACTTGGGAAAATGACCTTAACGAACAAGCCTGGTTCCCCCGTGAACCACCTAATCACGTACCTCGTAACGACTCCATCCCCCTCCAGCTAGAGGAACCTGAAGCAATCCGTAAGTACATGGAAAGAACTCATGTAGCTCTCCAAAAGCTAAATGCTCAGGTCCATAAGGCCACAAGCTCAACTCCCAAAATCGAGAGTATAATCGAAAAACCCAAGGAATGTCGTTCACAGATCAAATCGAGTGTTCTTATATCAGAGATACGCGAAAAATTTGAATCCCTGGATATGACGGAACCTCAGACCCTAAGACACACTTGAAAGCCTTTAGACTAGCT
Organism: Anastatica hierochuntica; assembly: GCA_900406275.1. Classification (NCBI taxonomy): domain Eukaryota; kingdom Viridiplantae; phylum Streptophyta; class Magnoliopsida; order Brassicales; family Brassicaceae; genus Anastatica; species Anastatica hierochuntica. Next base: position 23,719 of record OVAN01000661.1, read on the forward strand.
ATTATCAAAGATCACTTCCCCAGCGAGGAATGTGATGCCAGATATTGTCAAACCTTTTTCGAGAACCTGATGGGAGTAACCCCCGAATGTTACTCAGGTCTCGAACCAAACTCGATCGATAGCTTTGATCAACTAATTAACGCTTTTATAAAGTAGTACTCAACTCATATCAAAAAAGCAGACTTCAGAGACAAATTTCTGGAAAATCAGGCAAGGAGTTGGGGACACACTCAGGGTTTATATAGATAAATTCAGAACGGTGAGAACTAAGCTCTCGAACCCTAATGATCACGTAGCCATCGATGCCTTGCGAAGAGGACTCTGGTACTGATCATAACTTTTGTCTGAACTGACCATTAACCCTCCTCCAACGTTCGACGATAAACTACATAGAGCATCTCGATTCATCACCTTGGAAGAGGAAACCACAATTTTGGATAAAATCCTTAAGAAACCTCAGAACCCTCCGAAGACTGAACCGCATAATTCCAAGGCGTCTGCCAAAAAGGGTAATTATAGAAACAATCAAGGACAGGGCGAGCATTCTTATGTTGTTGACCAAACGCAACAAGGGAAACCTATTGGGTCAACGAACAAAGCCCCCTGGACTAAGTCATATGATGAGAGAAAATTTTACTCTTATCATCAAAGGAAGGGACATTACACAGAGGAATGATGGGATCTCCAATGCTAACTAGCTGCGAAATTCGCCGCTCGGGAACTAAAAGACGTGGAGCTTATGAAACCAACTCCTTTCCAAAAGAGAACTCCAAGGGAAGCCTCATCCCCGAAATGTGACAGGTCTCCTGAAAAGGAAACTGACTCCCCGCCCTCGGCTCCCAAGCAAAGAGTTGATATGATCCTTGGAGGGCTCCCATTCAGAAAGAGCCTTCGTACCTGTGTGCCACTGCCTCTCCTTAAAGGGACAGTAGATACTCTGTTTGAGAAGACTCAAAATTCGTAGCCTTCTAATACAAGGGTATATTACATCCTCGGAGGACCCGACGTCTGTCGAGACTCCGTCAACTCAACAAAGGGTCACCTACGTATGGTCGAATCAATCATCTAGACAAAACCTTACACCCAAGAACCTAATACAAAAATTTCTTTCTGAAAAAGTGAGACATACGATCTCGACAAACCGCACAATGACACCCTTGTCGTCACACTTAATATTGGAGGGTACAAGGTATCTAAGCTGATGGTTGACACCAGAAGCTTTGTTGATCTCATTTTCTGTAACGCCTTAAAAGGGATGGAGATAGACGACTATAAGATTACAGGACAAAAAGCTAATCATGTAGGTTTCTCTGGAGAAACCACTACCTCTTTAGGAACTATCAAACTCCCAGTCATCACTTGCGGGGTCACAAAAAAATTAATTTTATGGTAATAGACCGCCCAACCCCCTTTTATGCGATCTTGGGAAGACCTTGGATCCATGAAACGAAGACAGTGACATCTACTTACCACCAATGCGTAAAATTCCCAACACCTGACAAAATAGCTACAATTCAAGGTAACCAAAGGGTGTCCAAAATCTACTACCTAGGAGGTTTCCAGATCCTTAAGAAATCTGCCCAATAGTGATTACAGATCCAAGAGGAACGAGCAATGCAACAAAACATGCGAGGCCCCCAAAGAAACCTCACTAAACAAGTCACCATTGACGAGCTCACCCCGAACGATGTGTAGGCATCAGATCGGATTTGCCCGCCGATACCAAAAAAGGCTCATAGATTTCCTCAAGAACAATGTAGGAACCTTTGCATGGTCTACCGACGATATGAAAGGCATTGATCCGAGCGTGGAAACTGATAAGCTTAATGTAGATCTTACGCTCAATCCGGTTAAATAAAAACGTTCGAAACTTGGCCACGAGAAGCCTCAAGCAGTTAATGGCGAAATCGACCAATTAACAAAAGCATATTCCATTCGGGAGGTTCATTATCCTGACTAGCTCGCTAACCCAGCGTTGGTCAAAAAGAAGAACGGGAAGTGGAGAATATATATATTGATTTCACTAACTTAAACAAGGCATGTCCTAAAGATAGTTTTCAACTACCTCATATTGACCGCTTGGTGGAAGCCACGGCAGGTCACCAATTATTGTCTTTCATGGATGCCTTCTCAGGATATAACCAGATAATGATGGATCCCGATGATCAAGAAAAAACTGCTTTTATAACATAGCACGACACCTACTATTATAAAGTTATGCCCTTTGGCTTAAAAAACGTCGGAGCTATGTACCAAAGGCTTGTAAACAAAATGTTTGTCCAACGGGTTGGGAAAACTATAGAAGTCTACATAGATGACATGTTGGTCAAATCCTCAAATGAGGAAGACCACGTCGCCCATCTGAAAGAGTGTTTCGATATCTTAAACAAGTACGACAGGAAACTTGATCCCGCCCCCAGAGAGTTTCTAGGCTACATGGTGACTGAACTTGGTATCGAATCAAATCCATAACAGATAGCTACCTTCTTGAGATGTCATCTCCCAAGACAACCAGGGAGGTACAAAGACTAACAGGACGAATCGCAACCTTAAATCGATTAATCTCAAGGTCTACTGACAAGTGCCTCCCGTTTTACAAACTCTTAAAGAATAATAAGAAGTTTCTATGGGACGAGAAGTGCGAGGAAGCTTTCAAGCAACTTAGAAATAACCTAAATGAACCTATGATACTATCAAAACTAGTTGAAGGGGAACCAATATACCTTTATATTGTTGTATTTCCATCAGCAGTCAGCGGTGTGTTAGTATGAGAGGAGAAAAAAGAGCAGAGACTCGTCTATTACACGAGAAAAAGCCTTACAGACATTAAAACAAGGTATCCTACTATGGAGAAATTGACCTTAGCAGTAGTAACTGCAACCTGAAAGTTCCAACCCTATTTTCAATTGCACTCAGTCGTCGTAATGACTTCTCAACCATTGCGAACGATACTCCATAGTCCCAGCCAGTCTGGACGCCTTACCAAATGGGTCGTCGAGCTTAGTGAATACGATATAGAATATCAACCCCAACCCACCGCCAAAGCTCTGGTTCTAGTTGACTTCTTTATTGAGCTGGCTACTGAACACCTTGACGCTAGCTCAGTAACCCCGAGATGGACTCTCCATGTTGATGGAGCATCCTCGAGGCAAGGCTCTAGAATTGGCCTAAGGCTAACTTCCTCAGATGGAGAGATAATCGAACAATCCTACAGACTAGGCTTTAGCACCTTAAACAACGAGGTTGAGTATGAAGCACTAATTGCTGGTTTGAAGTTAGCCTTAGGGCTCCAGATCCGAGAGCTAAACGCTTTCAGCAATTCCCAACTTGTTGCTAGCCAATTTCACGGTGAATAAAAAATAAGGGATGAGCGAATAGGGGCATACCTCGAAGTCATGCAACACCTCGCCAAGCAGTTTGAAATTTGGAACTCACAAGAATCCCACGAGGTGAAAACTCTTCAACCTATGCCTTGGCAACATTGGCTTCTACTTCCGACCCGCTCATAAAACGTGTTGTACCTGTAGAAGGAATAAATAAACAAAGTATTGATCTCGCTACAAAGGCCGCTATAAAAAATGAGTTGCAAGAACAAAAAGGTGACAGCCAGCCTCACATAATGGCAACAACATCCACCTATGATGAACATCTCACCCAGGTCCATACCACCTTTTCGTTCCCGAAAATGAAAACCCGACACCTTAGAAGGGAGCTGGCATCGCCTCAGCCTCCTAACTTGGATATATGCACAATATGTATCAATAAGAGCATAAGTCCTCCTGGCCTTGACTCTCAAGATACCTCCGAGGGCACGATCCTAACTCCTCAAAAGCCTGATCTCGCGACTGTTATAGAGCCTGCGGGCGATACTGCGCATGAACCATCGATATCCTTTCATGACCAAATACTTGGAAGGTCCGATTAGAGGTTACCAATTACACAATACATCCGGGAGGGTGTGCTCCCCCCCCCCCNTCGAAAGCTAAAAGCCTTAAGCGCAAGGTATTGCATAATTGACTCCAACCTCTGCAAACAAAGTGTCTCGGGGCCATACAAGAAATGTGTTCATGGACTTGACGCCCATAAATTTATGGCAGAAGTGCCCGAAGGCTCCTGCGGTAACCACTCCTGAGGCTGAGCCCTAGCCATCTGAATCAAAAGGCAAAGATACTTTTGGCCAACTAAAATTGCGGATTGCAAAACGTACTCCTCTCAATGCGACAAGTGTCAAAGACACGCTCTGATCATCCATCAACTGACCGAAAAACTATCTTTGATATTTGCACCTTACCCCTTTATGTGTTGGTCTATAGATATCGTCGCACCCTTGGTAGCCTTAAGTAAAGGGCAATAGAAGCTATGCTTTCTGTTAGTCCTAACCGATTATTTCACCAAGTGGGTAGAGGCCAAAGCCCTTCAACAGGTGACCAAATTCGAAGTACAAAGATTCGTGTGGCGAGTTATCGTATGTTGCTACAGAATCCCCTACATAATCTTAACCGATAACGGATCATAATTCATATCCAAAGATTTCACAGCACTTTTGTTAAAAATGGAACATACGTCTCACAACATCCACACCCCGATGTCCTCAAGGAAACGGGCAAGTTGAGGCTACTAATAAATTGATCTTAGCGAACCTCAAAAAACGTTTAGGTACCAAGAAGAAATCTTGGGCCGAAAAACTACCTGAAGTTTTTTGTGCATGTCGTACCCTCCCGAGAAAAGCTACAGAAGAAACGCAGTTCTCTTTAGCCTACAGGATGGAAGTTGTCGTTCCTGCTGAAGTCTCATTCGGAAGCCTCTGGCAAAGCCTTTGCGCTTGAAATTCTGAAGTTAACGACCAATTATAACTAGATAGACTCGATTAAATTGAAGAACGATGAGACCAGACACTGATCGGCATTCAAAATTACCAGCAAGAAATTGCTCGACACTACAACTCCAACGGGAGACCGCGAAGATTTGTAGTCGTCTTCGTACTACGAAAGTACCAAGGAGCGGGGTGCCGAGAAATCTGGTACTAACTAGGAAGGACCTTATCGGATCACCCACATAGTATGTCCTGGCGTCTACAAACTAAAAAAGGTACGAACCGAAGTGCCAAAAATATGGTCATGGAACGCCATGAACCTTAAAAATATTATCATTAAGTATTCGTAAAAAATCGAACTACGTTAGGCTTGATCCCTTGACAAAGTACGTAGACAGCTCACGCGACGAGTGCAGCGCCTACCTTCTAAAACACTTCATATGTCATCCAAGAGACACATATACCTTGATAACCATTCAAAGATCGGAGGTCCCACCTACCAAGTAGCTGACAGCAAATAAGGCATCACTACTTTCGGAGGAAACATGGGTCGATATTATAGATTTCTTCTAACTTTGTAACTCGTTTACACTGCGACAATAAAAGTAGTTAATATCCTTTTGTATTTATTATTCTAAAACACTATATCTACTATTTATCTCAGGTTCCCAGAAATTTGATAAATCATCAAATAAAGGTCTTAAAATCCTATCAATTATCTCATATTCCCAGAATCCTGAACAAAGGGTCTTGAAATGCTATCATTCACTTCAGGTTCCCAGAAACATGGTACGTCATCAGAGGTCTTAAAATCCTATCATTCACCTCAGGTTCCCAGAAGCCTGATATTTCGCCAAAGGTCTTAAAACCCTATCAATTATCTTAGGTTTCCAGAAACATGAACTAAAGGTCTTAAAATCCTATCATTCACTTCAGGTTCCAAGAAACTCGATATGTCATAAAAGGTCTTAAAATCCTATCATTCACCTCAGGTTCTCAGAAGCATGACAACTCACCTATTAAAGGTCATAAAAACCTGTCATTTATTTAAGATCCTACCACTAACCTCCAGGTCCCAAAATACTTGATATTTAAACAAAGACCTTAAAAGATATCTCCAATTTTCAGAGACCTGATATTTCATCAAAAGGTCTTGAGACCCTAATTCAGGTCCCCAGAAACCTAAAAAATCATCGAAAAAGTTTAAAGAATCTTATTACCTATTCCAGGATTTCAGAAACCTAGCCACCTTGTCAAAAGCTAGAAAATCTTAAGGGTTTCGAGCTCGTGGAAACTTTGGAAACATTGCTTTAATTTCTAACCCAAATTTCCAAGGGATCGACGCCTCAAGAACTTACTAGTTCAATGAAAACCCAGAGACCAGGTAGCTGAACATGATTGCCATAGTGCGGCACTCCGAAGGTTAAGAACCTGCCAAACATGTCATTTCTCGAGAAATAAACTCGACATGTAAATAAAATTGAGCTCGGCGTGTTGGTTACACAACATCGAGACTTTAGCTGTTGACCTTAAAAGTCTTTGTGACTAACAAAAATAAAGGTGGAATTTCTGGAAGAATCTAAGCCTTACGAAAGGCTTGAGGCAACCAAGAGAAAAAAAACAAGCATGTATTTTAAGCTGAAAATACTTAGCATTTAAAGGATACATAACAATGTCTCAAACGAGAAAGGGTTTAAAAGCCTCCCAAGCTACCAATCTGACAGTTAAGGTTTAAACGCATCCTCAGGCACTAAGTAGCAAAAGATAACTAAATAAAGTCTAGCATCATAAAAAATATTAAAGTAGCTGATAGAAAGAAAATGAGTCACACTTCTTGGTTTTCAGCTCCCCGATCCTGAGCCTCTTCATATATCTGATCTCGGACATCTCCAACATCCACCAGACCCAAATTGGACCCATGCTCACATGTCCTCACCGGATTAGTATCATCCAAGGCTAGAGCTACATTAACATCTGAGGCCTCAGAGATTTGGGGAAGCAGAAGATTGATGATAGTGAAGTCTGAAACCTGAGACTTATCCAGTTTTTCTTCAGCTAGGGGGGGGGGGNGTCATGCTTCTCTTAAACACTTGAGATCTCCTTTGAGATGAGGCCTATCAAAAGCTCAATATTGGCTTGAATCTCCTGTGCATAAATCTGCAACGAGATCTAATCCTTTTTCTTCTGGAATTTCTCTTTGACGATTGAGAGGACCTCCTCAAACGCATCCATTATTTCCTTCTTTCCACACCTAACAACTAGGCGGACTTTGGCTGCCTTGTTAACAATCATCAGGTCCTAAACCTGAGCTTCAACAATCTTCTTTGAGCTCTTTAAAGCATATATCCTTTTGTTTTTTTACCTCAACATCAAGCTTCAGATCCTCAATCTTCCTAGATAGGATCCCAGCCTGAGACTTCATCTCCTCCACCTGAGCCTGAAGCTTTAGGGCCAAGGACCTAGACTTATCGGGCTGATCTTTAGTTTCTTGAAATGCATCTTTAACATCATGGATTTCCTTCATGTTGGGAAAACCTTCAATTTGATTCTCATATCCTAAGAATGACTTATTCAAAGCATTGGCTAGATGCGCTAAAAAAATAAATGAGTTATGACCAGAATAAGGTGACCAGATAAAGATCTATTTGCAGATGCATTCCTAGGGCATACATGACCGAGATGGTAAGCAACATCCAGGTATGCTTCGGTGTTTGAAAAATTCTTGACAATCGGAAAAACACATCCGACCTGCTTCATATAGCGCATTAGTGCTGCCAAACCCCAATTATCGTTGAGGACTGACCTTGGCTTCGAATGGGTGAAACTCCAGGAGCCTTTGCTACTCTTCAATGAAACGGGCCTGGGGTTCCTCTCACCTGATTCAGATCGAGCCCTATTGAAGGAGGAGCGATAAACTCTCGGCTACTTCTGGACATCATAGGGCTAGGATCACGTTTACGAGAAATGTCGTCGGTGACAATAACCATCTTATCACCTTGGACTTTGAAATCATCACCCTTTGGGCCTCCCATTGACACCTTCCCTCCCTGAGCCTTAGAGGCCTCTCCAATAGTTGAGACAGGGATGGCCATCAAGGGAGATTTTGAAGTCCCATCATCCAATACTTCTTTGATCGTGCCACGGAACAAACCTGACGACATCTTGTCACCTACACTTCCACGCGATCGAGAGCTTTCCACAAGTTTTTTTGCCTGATCCTGACATCTACGGACCTGAAAGAAGGCTAGAGAGGCATTTTGAGGCGGTCTCTGAGGTGCTTGCTTTGGTTGAGATTTCAATTGGACTTTCGTCCTCTGAAACTAAGATATAGACAACGAATGAATAAGCAGCAAAATCAACATCAATCGTGAAATTGAATGAATAGAGGGACAAAGCCTATTTTACCTTCTAGCTAACTGACTAAGATAGGATCGGGGAACTGAGTATTGTATCTGTCCGGAAACCTGGCTCTACCTATCCTAGAAGACAGAAAAGCTGACCAAGTGGCAGGGTTTGGTTTCAATCAATTGACCAAGGCAACAACGCGCTTGGGATTAAGTTAAGAGGGTTCTGCCAAACTTGCAAAAGAAAAAAGATAGAGTTAGTAATCGAATGAGGTTAGCAGAGCCTAAGGACTTGATATGAGCCTAAGAGGTGCGCATCATACGACCCACCGGGACAGTGGACGAATTGATTTTTACAAAGAAGAATTTCTGAAGCCAAAACTCGTCATTGGCACTAAACCTAAAGACTCCTCGACTCAGTTTGGCTGGAAGATAGAAGGTTCCATAAAACCTTTGGTCGGTGGACTCTCCTTGATCATATAAATATCTAGTAACTCCTTAACCTCGAACTTGATTCCTTCCTCCTTGGACCTAACGATAAACCCTAGTAGAACCCTAATTACAGAGGGGCTCAGCTGAGGAAAGGCTAGGTTGTAACAATCTAAGAGATCTAGAAGAAGGTCTGGGACTGGGAATCTTAGGTGGCACTTGATGATGTAATTCTCGTGGATGCAAAACCACTCATGCCCAGGGTTGTCTGGAGTCTCCTCACGATTGCACATCCTGGCCAGATTCTTTGAAGCTCCGATTTCTATCATCAGATTTACGACTTCTTGGTGAGTTAGGATGGAGGCTTGATGATGATCGAATGAGATTCCTCTAGAGCTACCGACAGCTAAAAACTGAACCACCATCTCAGTCTTAACTTCGACGACAACGACTCTATCAATTGTTGGGCTTTTTGCATGCTTGTGCTTTCGAGCTTCCCCTGAGACCTTAGAACTTTCGATATCGTCTTTCTTGAGGCCCATCACTAATCACGATGAGGAATAGTGGATTGAACAAAGAAAGCGGAAGGAATCGATTAAGAAGTTCTAGGAAAAATATAGAGAAACCTAATCAGAGAAATGAAGAAGAAAGGGAATCTTAGAAATTGTTAAGTTGCGCTTGACGAAAGGCAAAAGGCGAAGTTAAAACAATTTAACAAAAAGAAAATATAGAAAGAGAAGAAGGATTACCTTGATGATCGTGAGCGGAGACGTGTGGAGGTGGAACTAAGCAGTTAATTCCTGTTTTATATCATTTCAAACACGCGGAGCCCAAGGTTAAGCTTTTCAGCTTCCCTGAGATGCCATCTGTAGGATCAACATCTATAAATCCTGACCCTCAATTTCAGTTAATTTAAATCTCTCAAAGACTATTTGAAGCTATCGAGAATATAAAAAAGAGCATCGAAATCTGGATATTAATTACTCGCATTTTAGGCTTCGTGGGTCTCAGCCCAAGTGTTGGGGGGGGGGGGGNTGGGCCCAGATTCCGTGAGGCCCATTAAGAGTATAAGAAAAGGATATATTGTTTTGAGGCCCGAGAAATTAAAGTAGAGAACTTCTCGAAACTGTCAGCAGAAAATAAGGAAGAGGATCCAATATTGAGGGAGGAAATCTCGAGTGGCAGGTGAAGAGGAAGATGAGGTTCAAAGAACTATATAAGGAAAAGGAGGAGCAGTGGAGAAGGGGCTCAACATCCGCATAATTGATATACAAAAAGATTTTGATAGCATCTCTTTATTTCTTCAATAATCATTATGTGTCTACTTTAACAACAATTGTATGTTAGCATAAGCTTGAAGGTTGAAGAACTAAAGACACTTACTTGAGCAGCAAGTAATCGAGATCACTAAACCGAGATATGGTTTAGTAATAAACCAACCGAGTTATGGAATTGGTTAATGTTATTTAGTAATTATCTATAGAATAAGAGTTCCTAGTAGGAATAGGATTTGGCTTTGGTTTTTGATATATAAGTTTCGACTTTTAGGTTAGTAGACTTTGAGAGAGATAATTCTAAGTTGTGAGTCTTAAGGTTTTTGAGCATATTTTCGTTAAGAGAAATAAAGGATTTTTTTGATCATATACTTGTTAATCTCTAGAATTGGTATCAGAGCAATCTAGAGATAGTTGGTTTTTCTTTTGAAAAAAAGAGTTATCATTCTTGTCTTCTTCGTGAGGAAAGAAAAAAAGAAGGATGAGCGAGATCACACCGTCTGCAACTGCAGACACATCAACCTCGAAGATGACAGAAGGAGGAGGCTCTTCGATAAAAGCTCTGATGCTCAACGACGTTAACTACGCTTACTGGTCGATCTGGATGAGAAGCCTCCTTCGTGTGAACAAAGTCTGGGATGCGATAGAGGTATAGAAAGAAGATGGAGACGAAAACGAATTAGCAATAGCCTTGATCCTACAAGCAATCCAAGAGAGTCTTGTTCTTCAAGTTGGAGTACTGAACTCGGCCAAGAAGGTTTGGGAGGCAATAAAGACCATACACGTAGGAGCTGAGCGAGTAAAAGAGGCACGACTACAGACACTCATGACTGAATTCGATCGCTTCAAGATGAAAGAGACGGAGAGGATATAAGAGTTTGTCACACGCCTAACTGCAATAACATCGAAGGCATCAGCTCTGGGAGAAGACATAGAAGAACCTAAAATTGTAAAGAAATTCCTCAAGTGCCTTCCACGAAAAAATTTATTCACATGGTAGCGTCGATTGAGCAGATGCTTGACCTGAAGACGACGAGTTTTGAGGAGATAGTGGGGCGGATGAAAGCCTTTAAAGAGCGAATAGCAGAATATGAAGAAGAATCTGGAGACCAAACCAAACTGATGTATTCAAATTCAGAATCTCAATATCGCCCTGCGCAATCTCCTCAGCCGAACCAGAGCTACAATGGTGGCTACCGAGGAGGATTTAGAGGCCGTGGAAGAGGAGAAAGAACTTGGGGAAGAGGCCGCGATAGAACGAGAGATTTGTCTGAAGTCTAGTGCTTCAGGTGTGACGAATTCGGACACTATGCCTCTAGGTGTCCAGACCGTCTACTAAAACTCCAAGAAACTCAAGAGAATGGTGAAAAAGACACAGAAGATGCAGATGAATTGATGTTGCATGAGGTCGTTTACTTGAATGAAGAAAAAGTAATACCAAGCAAATATGAGACCAGTTCCGATCATACTTGGTATCTTGATAACGGCGCAAGCAATCACATGATCGGAGATCGTAGATACTTCTCAAAATTGGACAACACGATAACCGGAAAAGTCCGGTTTGGGGATGACTCAAGGATAGACATAAAAGGAAAAGGTGAGATTGAAATCATTGATCGAAATGGAGAAGTAAGAAGAATTGTTGATGTCTACTACATTCCCGATCTACGAAGCAACATCATAAGTTTGGGTCAAGCTACTGAATCGGGTTGTGATATAAGGATGCGTGGAAACACTTTGACAATGTGTGATGACAAGGGCAAGCTGATAGTAGAAACTACATGAACACGCAACAGACTTTATAAAGTCACTCTTGGGCTAAAAGACTCTCGGTGCTTGTTGTCGCCAATCGCAAGCAGCTCAGTGATATGGCATCTCCGACTGGGACATGTTAATATCGATACTATTAGATCTATGGCGAATCGAAGCTTGGCCGAAGGACTCCCATTGATTGAAAATGAGAAACATACGTGTGATTCATGCCTCCTCGGGAAACAAGTAAGGAAAACGTTTCCACATGCTAGTCAATATCGAGCAACCTGATCACTAGAGCTTGTCCATGGAGATCTCTGTGGGCCAATAACTCCGAGTACTAAAGCAGGAAATAGATACATTTTTGTTCTCATGGATGATTACTCGAGGTACATGTGGTCGATTTTGTTGAAAGAGAAGAGTGGAGCTCTTGAAAAATTCAAACGATTCAAGTCTCTAGTTGAACAAGAGTCAAGAGAAAAGGGCAAAGTCTTTAGAACGGACAGAGGTGGTGAGCTTACGTCTCATGAGTTTGATTCTTTCTTCGATAACTCAAGAATAAAACGACATCTTACTGCACCATACTCACCACAACAAAATGGAGTAGTGGAAAGAAGAAATAGAACGTTAATGGAGATGACATGAAGCAATTTAAAACACATGAATATACCTAACTATCTTTGGGGAGAAGCAGTTAGACACTCAACGTATCTCCTCAATAGAATCGCTACAAGATCACTCCGAGATAAGACTCCATATGAACTCTATAAGGGAAGAAAACCGAACCTAAGTCATATTTGTGTGTTTGGTTGCGTTAGCTTTGTGAAAGTAGAAGCATCTCATCTGCGAAAACTCGATGACAAGTCACAAAAGTTGATTCACTTGGGAACTGAACCGGGATCGAAAGCATATCGATTTCTTAATCCTCGAACACAAAGAATAATGGTTAGCCGTGACGTGGTCTTCGATGAAACACGGGGTTGGAGCTGGGAATGTGGCCCCGAAAAACAGAATGAAGCTGGGAAGTTTGTCATTGCGTTTGAGCAGTATGGGAACCGCGATATTCAAGTACCATGTGCGCAAATAACTTCAGGAGATAACAAAAGCACAGCCGCGGGAGCTCGTGAAATAGAGCACGAAACTAGTCCTAGAACTGAAGAAAGCTACGGTAGCACTCATCCAAATGACGGTGAGGATGAGCAGTTCACGAGCAGAGAACAAGGCGATACAGAACATGACGATGGAGATGTACAGAATGTCGATAATGGAGACATGATCTTAGAACAGCCTGAAACAAGAAGATCACAAACAAACATAGTAATGCTAAGGCGATTTGATGATTTTATACTTCTTGCGGATGAAGAAGGAGAGAAACTATTAATGAGTATTGAAGATGAACTGAGGAATATATATGAGGCAAAGAAGACGAAGCTATGGACTCTAGCTGCCGAAGATGAGATCCAATCCATTGTCATGAACCTCACGTGGAGTCTAGTAGACTTACCGCCTAATGCAAAGCCATCGGCTTGAAGTGGATCTTTAAGTTGAAAAGAAACTCAGATGGATGTGTAAACAAGCACAAGGCACGACTGGTGGCTAAGGGGTATGTGCAAAAACACGGTATTGACTTTGAAGAAGTGTTTGCTCCTGTGGTGAGAATTGAGACCATAAGATTACTTGTAAATCTCGCAGCGTCTAGTGGATGGGAGATACACCACTTAGATGCCAAGACAGCATTCCTTCACGGAGATTTAAAGGAGACAGTGTTCGTAACACAGCCTGAGGGATTTGAGATTCAAGGAAGTGAAGAGAAGGTTTACAAACTGAATAAGGCTTTATATGGTCTAAGACAAGCTCCAAGAGCCTGGAATGAAAATTTAAACCAGATACTCAAAGGATTTGAGTTCACAAGATGCTCGAAAGAGCCATCAGTTTATCACAAAAGGGTAGATCGAGACATCTTGCTTGTGGCTGTGTATGTTGATGATTTATTTGTTCCTGGAACAAACATAAAAATTATTGATGAGTTCAAAAGAGAAATGGAGACAAAGTTCGAGATGAGTGATCTTGGGAGACTTACATATTATCTCGGGATTGAAGTTGGCCATACAGACAAAAGGATCACATTGTGTCAACGGCGGTATGCGCTGAAAATCCTCGAAGAAACAGGGATGCAAGATTGCAACATGACCCATACACCCATGGAGATGGGCTTGAAACTTTCAAAGGTAAACGAAGAAGAGAGTGTTGATGCAACAAGTTATAGGCGTGTCATAGGATGCCTTCGTTATCTTCTTCATACACGACCTGACCTGTCTTATTGTGTAGGTGTTCTAAGCCGCTACATGCAAAACCCAAAAGAGTCTCATGCAGCGGCGATGAAGCATTGCCTACGGTATCTCAAAGGGACGATTTCACTTGGATTGGTGTTTGGAAAATCGATGAACATCAAGACAAAGCTGGTTGGTTATAGTGACAGTAGTCACAACATAGACCCTGACGACGGTAGAAGTACAACTGGTCATATCTTCTACCTGGGAGAAAGTCCAATAAGCTGGTGTTCGCAGAAGCAAGAGGTTGTAGCATTATCATCTTGTGAAGCGGAATTCATGGCTGGAACAGAAGCAGCAGGACAAGCAATCTGGCTGCAAGACTTACTTAGTGAGGTTACTGAGACCATGAATGAGAAGGTGGTTATCAGGATTGACAATCAATCCGCGATTGCGCTGACAAAAAACCCAGTGTTTCATGGTAGAACTAAGCATATTCACACAAGGTTCCATTTCATAAGGGAGTGTGTGGAAAATGAGAGAATAGAAGTTAAACATGTTCCAGGACAAGAACAACGAGCAAACATTTTAACTAAGGCATTAGGAAGAGTGAAGTTCAGAGAGATGAGAGATCTCATTGGATTAAAAGACTTGAAAGAAGAAGACTTCAAACTTATGAGGGAGAATGTTAGCATAAGCTTGAAGGTTGAAGAACTAAAGACACTTACTTGAGCAGCAAGTAATCGAGATTACTAAACCGAGATATGGTTTAGTAATAAACCAATCAAGTTACGGAATTGGTTAATGTGATTTAGTAATTATCTCTAGCATAAGAGTTCCTAGTAGGAATAGGATTTGGCTTTGGTTTTTGATATATAAGTTTTGACTTTTAGGTTAGTAGACTTTGAGAGAGATAATTCTAAGTTGTAAGTCTTAAGGTTTTTGAGCATATTTTCCTTAAGAGAAATAAAGGATTGTTTTGATCATATACTTGTTAATCTCTAGATTGTAAACACCCAACAATGTCAATAAGAGCATTGTCAATTCAATCATCTCGAGTTTTTACGGGATTCATCCCACAAGTCTCTCTCCTCCTTAAATCGTTTACAAATATCAAGTGTGGGATTTAGCTCCTACAATATATTTATTTCATGTTTGGTACGTAATTTTCAGTGTTATAGTATTAACAATTACTTATTTAGAAATGTCCTTTGTGAAAAAAAAGTCGTGATGAACTAAAATTTTATGATTCTAATTAATTCAATTCGAACCACAAATCCGATTTTGCTTTTCTATTTTAAACTGTGAAGTTAGATATTTTGAACATTATAGTCCTATAAAATCATCAACGAATTAATTCTTTCAAGCTCATCGATGTTTTTTAATATTTAATTTTAGCGGTTATATCATAATCATAATGTGGAATGCAAAAATGCTTGCGATATGTTAGACATTATCACGTAAACTGTGTGGAAATTAAGTAGGACTAATTAGGTAGATAGATAACAAACTTAAAGATAATAATATCGCATAATCAAATGTTCTAGTCTTAGTTTTTTTTTGTTCTAACAGATCACAACCATCTATGCTTTCCACACATTTTACATGTCTAGAAATTAGTATGATTTGAATTTTTAAAGTGGATATATAATTACATATCATCATGTTCTTGAATTACCTAATCAATCATGAGAGTTAGTAGACGTTTAAAACTTAAAAGTCTAGCAAGAAGAGACGTTCAATTAAACTCCAGAAGTTGGAGTCTAAAAGAAAATAAACTAACTTAGCAAATTAAATTATATATATATATATATATATATATATATATTGTCAATATACGAAAAGAGAAATGTTGTAGTAACTCTAAATGAGTCCTTCTAAAAGATGGTATATATGAATTATGCAACTTGTGATATATATGAGGAGATCTTTCGTATTCGGTTAGTATCTTTTTTTGGGCAAAGTAGATTTTAATCAACCAACATCGACATGCACTTCAGGGGCGGACGGACGCAAGAAAAATTTTTATATATGGCACTAATAATCTATAATACAATAAAATAATTAAATTAATAATTATGTAATTGTTAATCAAAAAAATTATGTGAGAGGAATTTACGTTTGGATTTTTTTAAAAAATTATGAAAACATGTCATTATTTTTAGATTTTTTTGGTTATATATGAAACAAAGATGCTATATAACATAAAATATATGCTATAGTAAAATAATTTCCAATTAAGAATAAGATTGTGAAATATTTTATAAGTTGAAATGAAAATAAATAATAAAATTCACTACATTTTTTTTTTACTTACAAGTGCATGAATTTTAATTTTTTGTGATTAAATAAATTTGATTAAAAAGTATGAAGGAAAATAAAATATAAAATACAATTAACAAACAGAAAAGTAGATGGTGAACGAAAAATATGATAATAATATATGATACAAAATATTTATTAAAAAGTGGAGGATATTATTAGGCTTGAACTCATACTTTATAGAGATGTGAGATTAAACATAACCAAAAAAACAAATAAACCATTATGCATCATTATCACTTGCGAAAATTTTAAAGGTTGTGTATGTGGTACGTGCCACATGTTCGGGTCCGCCCCTGATGCACTTAATGGATGATCCACAAAACCCTAAATCAAGGTATACATTGGTTCCTCGTAGGCTATACTATCGTTCCATATTTAGTATCTACAAGTAAATTTGACCAATATATTAATTTAGTAAGATGAATCATTATGCTGGTTGAGTTTAAGACGTTATTAAATCTTTTATGGTAAAGGATGCATGCTATTAGAACTTACAGCGTACTAGTAACATTTATTTATGGACATATTGCAAAAGTTAGATAGATAAGCTGATAATTTAAATTTCAAACCGAAAATTCAATAAGTCTATTATTTATGTATAATGGTTAGGCTAGTATTTATATATCTAACTTCATATCCTAACACTGAAGTCTCGATAAAATTTCAAACCACCTACAAATCTAGATACTGAAAATATATCATGTTTTTGTGTATCAAGTAACATCAACAAATCACCAAAATTGGTATTAAAGTTTGGATGACCAATACCAAACAGGTTTATGTTTATCTACCTGCATATGCAATGAACTAACTCTTGGAAGATAAACGTATCTATGAGACACATTAAAATAAAAATACCAAAACGTTTCAAAGATTAATTATGGCTTAGTTAAATCTTTGATTACAACTTAAAAGAATGACCAAATTATAATTATAAGTTAGGAGTGAGAAAAGGTTGCGATCAAAGACAGCTATGCACGTACGAGCCATGAGCGTTGCGTGCGTGCTTGAGAGAGACATACCAAATCCTCTGTTTTAACGGGGAACATACTTACTTTCGATCACTTTTTCCCAACTTGTGTGTTTTTTTTTCGATTTTTATTTGTTTTTGTTTTTTCTATGGATTTTTAAAATTTGTTTAGTTATTTTTTTTTTCAAATTTAGTTATTTACTTTTTCACTTGCTAAAAATAAATTTCAGTTTCTTCCAGCAGCCTTACAGTTGTAACTGAGCACACATCAGCTTGGCTTAACCTTAACCAGGTGTTCTTGGTTCCTTGTATATTTCTATCTTAGTTATAAAATATTTCAATAGTATAATATTTGGTCGTTTTAAATCCCAATACTATAATAATTTATTTATTAATAAAAATAGAAATAAGAGTGGTTCTGATTTTTCAAAATGAATACAATAATTCTCTAATAAAAATTTATTTATTAATTATAAATTTTAAAATTTTAAGTTTTAATATTGAAAAAAGTCCTTTTAGTAGGATCTCCCTGTGATCAGTTATTTATTCATATTAAATTTTTTTAAAAGTTGAAGAATACATTTAAAATTCTGTTGAGAAAATCCACCGAACTTATATTTTGGCAGCCTGTTTTAGTCACTTTAAAGGAGGATTAAACTTAAAAACCCCATAGAAAGAAAGAGACGTCAAAGAAAGGATCTCTTACGATTCAATTTCGTTACCTTTATAAATACCTTTCTCCTTCACACTTTAATTCACAACTTAAACGCTCACAATATAATTATCTCTCTCTCTTTCACTTCCTTTCTCTCTTCCTCACTTTCATCGTTCTCTTCTTTGATTCAAAGCTTGCTCTGCATATCAAACTAATCTATCTATCAATCTTTAGGATCAAGAAAAGGAATCTTTTTGAACATTTTCTTATACGAAAATTCGAATCGATAATGGATCAGAAGGTAAGACAACTTGAGGTTTGCACTCAAGATGGAAGCGTTGATCGTCATGGTAATCCAGCAATCCGAGCCAAAACCGGCAAATGGCTCACTGCAATTCTCATTCTAGGTGATAAAATCTATCTAACACACACACAAAACATAGTTAATGTGTTTGTGTTCTTCATCTTAAAGTGTTGTGTTTGAAGATTCTAAAGAAATGGTTTAATAAATGTAGTGAATCAAGGGCTAGCGACGCTTGCGTTCTTCGGTGTAGGAGTGAATTTGGTTCTGTTTCTGACGAGAGTGATGGGACAAGACAATGCAGAAGCAGCCAATAATGTCAGTAAATGGACAGGAACTGTTTACATCTTCTCTTTGCTTGGTGCCTTTCTGAGTGACTCTTATTGGGGACGTTACAAGACTTGTGCTATCTTTCAAGCATGTTTCGTTGCTGTGAGTCCCTTTCCACACTACTCTGTTTTTCTTCTTTTCGAGGTTGTTTCTTGAACCATAAGTTAACTCTTTTTTTTTAATGGGGTTATCAGGGATTGGTGTTGTTATCTTTATCGACTGGTGCGTTTTTGCTCGAACCAAGTGGTTGTGGAGTTGAAAAATCTCCGTGTAAGCAACATTCTACGGTGGCAACAGTTCTTTTCTATCTATCGGTGTATCTGATCGCCTTAGGCTACGGTGGTTATCAGCCGAACATAGCTACTTTTGGAGCTGATCAGTTTGATGCTGATGATTCTGTTGAAGGTCACTCGAAAATCGCGTTTTTCAGTTACTTCTACTTGTCTCTGAATCTTGGATCGCTCATTTCAAATACAGTCTTGGGTTATTTTGAGGATCAAGGTAAATGGGCGCTAGGGTTTTGGGCGTCGGCAGGCTCTGCTTTTGCAGGTTTAGTACTTTTCTTGACTGGCACGCCAAAGTACCGACATTTTACACCAAGAGAGAGTCCTTGGTCTAGATTCTGCCAAGTTTTGGTTGCTGCAACAAGAAAAGCCAAGATTGATGTAAACTATGAAGACTTGAATCTCTATGATTCCGAGACTCAACGAACTGGAGATAAGAAGATTCTTCATACCAAGGGCTTCAGGTAAGCAACTACTTTGATTAAATTCTATTATAATCTCAGAGACTATCTTCGAGATTAGCTTTAACTCACTCTCTTTTTGTTTAAATGCAGATTCTTAGATAGAGCTGCGATTGTTACGGCTGATGATGAGGCCGAGAAGGTTGAGAGTGGATCGACTTATGATCAATGGAGGCTCTGCTCGGTGACTCAAGTCGAAGAAGTGAAATGTGTTTTGAGACTCATACCAATCTGGCTCTGCACCATTCTCTACTCAGTGGTTTTCACACAAATGGCTTCACTATTCGTTGAACAAGGCGCCGCGATGAAAACCAACATCAAAGATTTTCGGATTCCAGCTGCAAGCATGTCGAGTTTCGACATTCTCAGCGTCGCCTTCTTCATTTTCGCTTACAGACGGTTTCTTGACCCGCTTTTTGCTAGAATTAATAAAACAGAGCCCAACAAAGGTCTCACGGAGCTACAGAGGATGGGTATAGGGCTCGTGATTGCGATAATGGCGATGGTATCAGCGGGAATCGTGGAGATATACAGACTGAAACACAAAGATCCAGAAAGTTCAAGCTCGAGCTCTTTGAGCATATTCTGGCAAGTACCTCAGTACATGATGATAGGCGCATCAGAAGTGTTCATGTACGTAGGTCAACTCGAGTTCTTCAACAGTCAAGCTCCAACGGGGCTAAAGAGCTTTGCAAGCGCGCTATGTATGGCTTCGATATCGCTTGGGAACTATGTAAGCAGTTTGCTAGTTTCCATTGTAATGCAGATCTCTGCTAGAGATGATTTGCCTGGTTGGATCCCTGGGAATCTCAACAAAGGACACTTGGACAGATTCTACTTCCTTTTAGCTGGTCTAACCGCAGCCGATTTCGTCCTATACCTGGTCTGTGCCAAATGGTATAAGTACATCAAGTCTGAAGCAAGTTTCTCCGAGTCCACGGCTAAAGAGGAAGTCTGAGTCAGAGCTTAAAAGAGTTTTGGGTTATACGCTGTGAAGCTTTGCACAGTAAATGTCTAAAGCTGAGCTTTGGTCTGTCATGTAAACTGGTCTTGTTGTGTGTGATTTTTGGCTACTCTTGTGCAAAAATTTGTTGATGTTTCTAAATAAAAGAAAGTTGATACCACTCACAACTATTTCTCAAATTATGACTCCTCATATGATGAATGAGGCACAATTAATAAATATCACAGCAAAAACTTACACTATAAAATCAAGATCTTACTGTCCGAGGGAAACATAGGTACTGTTAATGGAAGATAAGAAGAAAAAGCTATGTAGAGAAATTTTCTAATAGAAACTACTACGTAACTTACAGTCTGAGAAGAAGCCAAACGTGTGTGCTTAGGTCTTAATCTGCGGTGTCCCTCGAGCTGTTGCTTCGACTCAGAGTCTCTGATTATATATTATACAAGAATCCTGATTTGCCACACTTGTTGTTACATCAAGCGAGATAAGAGCAGAATCTTATTCTCTCTCTCTGGTTTATCGATCGCAGAAAAAGGGAACTTGTCAAAGAATTTGTCTTGGAAGCTGGTAGCTGTTTTAGCAAGACACAAATGGCATTGATGTCGAATGTAGTTTGTTTTTCACGTGATTTTCTTTAGTAGTATCTTCCTGAAGATGGCATTCGTTGCATTGACCGTTGAAAGTCTGGCTTTAGACGCTTGTTTGACATCCCAGCATACGATCTAAACATCAACATGAAAACCAGTTCAGATATATGTATCAAATTATATACTAATCTATTTCGATAATCAGTGATAACAAGAACAAACCGCGGAGATCCTTGTCGTTTATGCATAGGAAGCATTGACCTCACACTACACAGTGCTCTCTCAGCAGCCTAAAGGTAAGAACATCAGAGAAAAGGAACTAAGAATCAGAATAAACTCAAGGCAAGGATTTAGTTGGGTTTACCTGCATTCTAGCTTCGTCCCATGTTGATCCAACTCCTTCCCCTACAACACGCCCATCTATTTCAACCTGAAATATAGTACAAAGAGAATCAAGACGTGTCTACATTTCAGAGACTTCAAACCAACTGGACAGATACGGAAAAGACTGGTAGCCGAGAATAACATGTCAT
Organism: Anastatica hierochuntica; assembly: GCA_900406275.1. Taxonomy (NCBI): domain Eukaryota; kingdom Viridiplantae; phylum Streptophyta; class Magnoliopsida; order Brassicales; family Brassicaceae; genus Anastatica; species Anastatica hierochuntica. Next base: position 45,014 of record OVAN01000661.1, read on the forward strand.
GAATCATTCTTTTCTAATGAATGCTGTCCAGAACTGAAATCTCATATCTTTCATTTTTATAAAAACTAACACATGCGTTATAATCTTCATTGGTGCGAACCTGAGCATGTAATTCATCTCTGTGGATCATGTCAGATGGAGGCGGACGCTGAGATTGAAAAGCCATCTCAAAACCCTCCGACGCACACTGGCATTTGGTAAAGAATAGATTAAAAAAGATGAGAAAAAGAATATGTGGATGCGAGCAAGCAACAGTATGCAGATGAAGGAGATACATACCAATTCTCTTAGGGCAGTAATGGAGCCAGTGTGCCTCATAGAGGCTTCTAATCTCGGATCTGTAGGTCTAGAGGAAAATGGCATTGATGTTTCATCTCTGGAAAATGGCTGATTCTCAAGCGTATTTGCATTTCCCGTAATCATATTGCCATTAGTGAAGGGGCTAGTATCCCTGTGGCTTGGCCCTGGGTCACCATTTGCACGGGACATATATACATCTGCAGAAAAGGCGTAAAACTGAAAAGCTGGAAACAAACAAAAGATTCCAGGGATAATGCCTCATCCTAAAATCAGTGTGCATGAATCCATCGAACTGCGGACAAATCCAAGACATGTCTCACCCTTTTAAAGGAAGGGATCCACAGCTTTGTAATACACTTTAGTTCTAACACCATCTGTGATTGTGATATCATAGCATACCACACGCAAACATCTGCATTGTTAGTTCTCATACTAATTTGGTACAAACCTATTAACGAGAACTAACATGAAGCACCAATAGGTCTATCAATATCCTTTGCCGCTCTTGTGAGTGGTTGACATGCGATCGCTACAGGCTATTGCAAAATACAGATTGGTTGAAAAATGAAGATCTACACCCTAGAAAAGCTACCAACAATGTGAAGGTGGTTTAGCAACGTCAAACAAATAAAATCTAACCTGAAATTTCAAGTTCAAACAATATCTCAGCAGACAAAGTTCAAAACACGAGTAAATCATGAACAAGAAAGTCTTACCAGCTAAGTTATGAATAGAAACTTCAGCAGCCTTGTGTAGGGCTTCTCGTCTCGTTTTGCCAGTCCCTTCTCCAATTTTTTCACCAGAAAACCAAGCCTATAACGAAAATAAGGATTAAATGGACAACTGACACAATCAACAAAAGTAACCATCCTAGGGAAGCGAGGATTACGAAGATGTGGCACAGTAGCATAAGTTACACCAAATTGCTCAGAGAATGCAATTTCCAAAAGCAAAAGCATGGTAATTGCAAAAAGATAGAAGTATAAGAGCTATAAGTACCTCAACAGAGAACCGTAAGTCTGTACTAGCAACCAAACCCGGTTTGTACTCCACCTTAAATGTCATGGAATATATAACAAATCAGCTCACAAATGGAATTGAATGGCAATCATGATGATGTTTACACACCTTAGTTCCACATGTGATAGCAATATCATGTAGAGCTTCGGCTGGATTCTCTGTAGCTGAGACACTTCGTCCAGGTATGAAGTCAAGATCACTATTCCTAGAAGAAGATTGATTCCACGACGCCTCCTCCCCTGGAAAGTCCATCCCAAGTCAGTAATTTATCTTCAGAACGAAATGGTGGGAGTAGTAATAACTTTGATAGCTTACCATAGAAAGGATGAGAGATTGGTAGATTGTTGTTCGACCGTAATTGTTCATCTCTCCAGAGCGACTGCAAATATATGATAGTGAGTACCAACCAGTCTTAGATAGCAGTATAAAAACCAACATGTTGACGATTAAGAATCATTTGGTCAAGCATGATTAGTTATACCTCCTTTGCTGGTGGCCTGCGATTCTCATGATGCATCCTGTCAGATTGAGTTGAATTATCAATCTTAGAAAAAAAGGATGGATGGCGAGACCTGTGCTTTTCCATACGTATCATTTCAGAATCCAGCGGATATTCTTTGGAGACTGCTCGACGAAGTGGAGCTGGATCCGACTCCTCCTCAACAGGAAACCAACCATTTCTTGGCTGCACATGTGGAGGTGGAGCTTGAACTGGAGGTTTCTGAGGAAATGGAGGTTCACTGGGAGCAGGATCTCTAGTATCTTGTCCATGCTGCAATATGAGGAGCCTCCTCCTAGTATCTGGATCTAACTCTGATTCAGGTACCTCACCTTCTTCTCTAGCAGGAGAACTCTGCAAGCTTGGTTCCGAAGAAACCAAGTGTTTAGCTGTGGGTGTTGGTTGTTGAAAATGAATACTCGGAAAGGTCATAGCTGATGATTGTGGTGCTTGTTGCACGACTGGTACTGGTACCGGTACCGGTCCTGGAATTGAAGCAGAAGAAGCAGAAGCTATGGGGAACTGAACGGTAGCAGCTATCCTTGGATCTATATTTGCCGCCGGAAGGACAACCGAAGAAGCAGAAATTGCCTCCTGAATAAAAAAGAAGCATTTAACTCTCAACATTGAATGGAAAACATTAAACCAGAAAAGCATCCTAAATAAATCACCAGAGTAACTTTGTAAGAATCGAGCCTAAGAATGTAATCACCTTCAGTCTTCTCTCCACTTCAGCATCAGCCATCCCATCAAAAGAAAGTGGATCTTTGTTCCCATTTAAACCTGATGTATCGTCCTATATTGAAAAGAGAATGAGAGTGAGTAAATATATATATATTGTAGCATAGAAATGATACAGACTTCCAAAATGCCTGGAAGAGAAGTAAAAAGTGATCTGCTTGCCATCAATAATACAAATCACAACTAACCTCCGACACCAAGTAATGACTGACATCAGGCGGAGAAGGAATATCTTCTATATTGTTCTCATAAGATATCTCAGCAATCCTTTGTAGCAGACTATCATCAAAATCCCTGTAACCAAGTTCAAACACCATTTCACAGTCAGAATGTACTAAGGAAACACCCTTGATAGTAGAGGTGTCAAGGAAACAAACGTATATCTTCAGTTTTACTTCTTACCTAAAAAATCCACCTCTGACACCGCAAGCAACATTTCTAGCAACGCAAAGTACCGGTGTTGCAGCTGCCTACAGAAAAGGAAATGAGATATGCGTAACATTATTCATTTAAAAGGTTAAAGACTATGGCTTCTGAGAGGATTTGGGCCCAGACCAAGCCCACGAAGACCCTTTCGCAGACCGTCACAAAAGCTAGCTAACTGGTTATGGTGCGCTTACGTTTTATAAGACTTTGATTTCTTTCCTTTTTCTACGTTGTGGGATTCTTCTCAGGTTCACATGCTTATGCAATATTCATTAACCATTCAACCAAAGTAAAAAAACTATACTTACTTCAGCTTGAGGAGAATAATACGGAGCAAATGCAGGAACCACATGCACCCTCGGCTGATCCTTCTCCTCCCAAACTTTTTGTCGATCATCAATTACAAGTGCCATCTTCGGATGACAGGTTCTATCGAGAAACACGTTGAATAGTGATTTTCTAAAGCCTGAAGTGGTTAATTACATGCTTGTAAGAAATAGTACCATGATGAATAATAAGCAGGCATAAGTTAATAAAATGTGTACCAGGTTTCACACAAACAATGCGAGCCAGTAAGTCATTTGCGTTTATCAAATTCCCTTCTGGATCAAGGAGCCTCCACATCTCTAACGCGTAATCTCTCTCAGCCATCGTGCAAACATATACTTCAAACCGCTTGCGCCCTTTAGCTGTCAAATAGCTTCGGAGTTCCTCCCACGAAGGCCTCAACCTCACAAGAACACTTGTATCACGATTCTGTGTGTAAATATAGGAATTGAAGCTGAGTCTCAGTCACAAGAATAAAGAACAATCAAGGTGCTCAAGAAAGAAATCAATGAAAACTGAAAGGTTGTTTTCCCAGTGTAATCCAGTCAAATATTAAAGAAATACCACATGTAACTCGCCTGTTATGGAAATTAATAATGGAAATCAACCACACAGCATACCACTACTTAATTGTCTTTTAAAAGTGTAGTCAGCACCAAACAAATATGTATATTGGGAACAGAAACTAACAGACATATACTAACTTCAAGACTTGCATACCATCGGATTAATGCGAGTGAGTACAATATTCTTCTCTTGCAACCTTATCAGGGGGCGAACAAGAGGCGGATGTTTGTCAGATAAGGCAGGAACGTTTTCCAATTGCACCTTTATCACCTCCCCGTTTTCAATAACCTGATCACTTTCAACATATTGCTTTAACAGATTTCTGTCATCTTGATAGCGCTTCATCTCGGCCACCATAACAGCAATGCGTTGAGTGTCCATCTCGCTGTTTATTCTCCGCTGTATGACCTCAATCCTATCCTCAAATGAGCGCAGGGTATTTGCCACTACGAGGGTTTCATCAAGATCAAAGACAATACCAAGACATCTAAGGTTCAACATGACAAGACATGAATCATAAATTCCAGGAGCAACAGTAAATGCCCAGAAACAGGGACGGTCATTCTTGACATCTTCCGAGTACATGGCAACCAAATGGAGTTCTTCCTCACCTAGTAGCATTACTGCCGTCTGTAACAACCAAAAATCGAAAAAAGAATCGCATATATGAGGATAATTTGTAAACATAACTCATATACAATGGCAATGCAACCTTGCTAAGGTAGAAACAAGTTAAGTCAGTCAATCATGTCTTCATATTCTCGAGTAAACATACACAGACATTAAACCACACAAGATTCACCTCCACTACACTATCCAGGAGAAAAGGTTGCTAAAGCCTTAAAATTAATGTAACTCTTGACATTAAATAAGTTAAGTGATGAAGCCAAATCCAAGATTTCAAAACTGTTTATAAGTTTGGTTCATACAATCTAAGGTTCCCAATAAGGTATAGTTCTACCTTGTTGTCTCTAAGACAGGAGGAGTAGAAGAGAGTGAGTGGGTCCTGAGCAGGAGGAGAAGATGAAGATGAAGCATCCAATTTGAAACAAAGACCACAAGATGAAATGGTAGTAAGAACAGCAAGAGGAGGACATCTGTCACTAGGTTGAGAAAAATGGCTTATTCTGATTCCCATCTCCATAACTTCCATATGTTTCTTCTTCCTCTGCTTCACCATATCATCTCCTTCTTGGTGTGATTCTCTTGGTGGGTATATCTCCATTTCCCCAACTCTACCATCTTCATGATACACTTGTACTCTATTACTATTATACATAACTTCAATTTCTTCCTTCTTTCTTACAGATCAAAATCGGATGTTTATTGTCTCATCTCAAATTCGTTTCATCACAAAATCTTAACTTTTTTTTTTGTTCGTTGTCCCTTGGCTTGATTGGATTTGATTGATGAACAGTCCACAAGTTTTTTTGAATTGGATCTGAGTTTTTCCTTATGCAGATATCAAGAAGGAAAAAAAAAACGATTTTGATTGATGGGTAGGGGAAAAGGATGGAAATTTTATAGATTTTGATTAGATTAGAATACAGATCTGTAAAATACCAATGATTAATCAACAAAAGGAACCCTAATTCTTCATCTTCTTCGATAAATGATGAATCTGGAATTGGATGATGAAATTAGGATATTTTTTGTGGCTTTTTTCGTTCTAAAATCAGAAGTGGACGATATTACGAGAGGTGGAGAAACCCTAGATCCAGATTGTTTAACCAAATTGTGAATACGTCATTGGGTTTTAAAGGGAAACACGAAGGTCCCTTTCGTTTTCTTAACCATTTGTTTTTTATTTATTCTTAAATTTATTACTACTATTTTTATAAAAAATTAATCAAGCCTCAAAATAGTTTACCCAAATCCTAAATTATGGTTATCAACTCATACCGGACATTGTTTCAATTGTACTCTTTTCTCGTTCTCGTGTTAGACTTCTGAATCTGAAAAAAATATCAGATCTTAAGATTGTAAAAATTTAAATATTGTACGGAAAATATATACCAAGCTGATATTAGAGGAAGAAATGTAAATAAGAAAAAGAGAATAATGTAAATAGTATTAACTTAATTTAACCCATCCTATTCGACTATTTATATGTACATATATCTTCTCTAATGAAATATACATTACACTTTCTATATGGTATCAGAGTCATAAACCTAGATTTATCTATCTTTTGTGTGATTATCTCCTCCAACAATGTAAACAATTGGCTTGTGGACAGTGGCGTCACTCACCATATTACATCCAACATACATAATCTGTCTTTAGGTCAACCATATCATGGAAGAGAAGATATACTTATAGCATATGGATCTCAAGCTATTACGCACATTGATTCTGTCATCTTACCTTCTCAAAATAAATCTCTTGCATCACAACATTTGTTATGTGTGCCCAAGATACACAAAACCTTAATTTTTGTGTATATATTATGCAATATTAAAAGAGTTTCTGTTAAACTCTTTTCCAAATAATTTCAAGTGAAATTGTCTGAGTATGGGTATCCATTGATCCGTGTCAACGCTAGAAATAACTTTACGAGTGGCCAACAATCAACTCCCGACCTACATGAATGTTTACTCACCAACTCCTAAGGCTACACTATCCTCTTGGCACTCTAGGTTTGGCCACCTCTTCCTATCTTAAACACTACCGTATCAAAATTCTCATTATTTGTTTTCAATTCTACTTCTATGCTAGCTCTTAGGATGCTCAAATTTATTACTTTATAAAAACTATAAATTATCTTTCTCAAATTCTACCATCACTTCTTCTCGACCACTCGAGTATGTGTTTGTGAATGTTTGGAGTTCCCTCGTTCTATCTACTGATTCTTACAAGTATGATCTCACCTTAGTTGATCAATATTCTTGATACACATGGCTATATCCACTCAAAAAAGCCCCAAGTCAAAGAGCTTTTTGTAATCTTTAAAGGGTTGGTTTAGAACCAGTTTCAGACAAAGATTGGAACACTATTTTCGGACAATGGAGGTGAGTTCATAGCTTTAAAATCATATCTAATGCAACACAGTGTCTCTCACCTTACCTCGCCACCACATATGTCGGAGCATAAGATGATCTCTGAACGCAAACGCAGACATATCATTGAAACAGGTTTGACATTGCTCTCAACAACCTTGATGGCAAAGGAGTATTGGTCCTTCGCTTTTGCGACTGTTATGTTCCTAAAAATCTCCTTTCAGCTTCTGTGTTGGATCTTCAGACGACGCTTCAAAAATTGTTCAATACCACACCCAATTACCAGACACAATTGTTACCCATGGTCGAGACCTTACACAAAGTACAAGCTAGAAGACATATCAAATTCACGTGTATTCATGGGGTATTCCAGTGCTCAAAGTGCGTACATGTGTCTTCATGTGGAAACTAGCAGAATCTTAACGTCACGACATGTAAATTTGATGGTCACTTCCCATTCTCAGCTTCGACATTGAACCAAAATCGGGTTGAGATTGAAGAAATAATCCCACCACCACAGCCACCTGTAACACGACTATCGATAGTCTTTGCGCATGCACCGCCGACCCAAGCTCCATCGTACTTAGATCTTCACCAATCACCACTACAATGACGCTTGAGTACGTTTTCTAAACACATATACTTCTTCTTCTTCTCCATCTCTATCTGGGTCCGTGTTGGGGTCAAAAACTGTCCCGACGAAATCGATGCCTGAAAAGGACTACGGAAAAAATGCTTTCTCTTCCGGACACAGGGATGTGAGGATATCTGAAAACTCTGAGGTTCTCATCGTTCGAGCTGTCTCTTCCGGAACTGGTTTCGAAGCTTCAGAAATAGTCGATCATGACCAATCTCCACATAAAGTCTGTCCGTCCGCAAGAAACTAAAGCATCCGAGTGACATGGCTAACACCGATGGTCCTCGAATAATTCTCACGAGGCCACACAATACGTTCTCTGAAGCGATACGAAATTACAAAAAGCATTAGAGAACCAAATGTCTAAAATGTCGATTGACGCCAGACCTACAAACGAGTCTTGGAACCGATTGACGACCAAACTAGAGGCCGATCTAGACGTCGATTGAACCAAGACCGGAGGTCCGTCTTGGCGCCAATTGGCGCAAAGACCAGAGCATGGNCTGGCACCAAATGGCGCCAAGACAGAAGGTCCGTCTTGGCGCCAGTTGGCGCTGAGGCGCGG
>OVAN01000662.1:0-53067 GCA_900406275.1 Anastatica hierochuntica
AACCGACTAGCCTAACTAACTAACCTAACCGAAGACGAAAAAGGAACGAAAATAAAAAGGAAGGGAAGGAAAACTTACCGGAAAAGCATCGGAACTCGCCCGGACCTTCCAGAAACTGCCCGACACATCGCCAAAAGAACTCAGAAAGTTCACCGGAAAACTCCCGGGAACTCGCCGGAAATTCACCGGAAGCTCGCTGGAAACTCGCCGGAGCCGATGGGGACTAGCCGAAAAGTTGATCCCCTATGCAGAGTTTTTGCTCTAACTTGAAGGAATGAGAAGGGGGAGTCTTTATATATAGGGGAAGGATGGGAAGAGATTGGATGGAGATTTCCGATGTGGGACAAAGTTAAGAACTTTAGAAAAAATGGGCTTCTAAAAATAAAAAGAAATTTCGCAACCTACTAGATTCGAACCGGGTTGTTGGCTTCTTTCTGAAGACTCTAACCACTAGGCCACAGTAACTTTCTGGAAGATTAATACAAATCTAAGATTAAAAGGGACGCTGGGTCGGGGTCATTACAAAAGATTTCTAATAACACGCTAACAACAACACTATTTAGTTGAGAATGAGGATATTAGTCTCTCCTCAAAATTTGAAGTGGTGGAGGAGATATCTTTATCTGTTCCATCTGACACTAGACGTTGGTAACAACCATTGCCAGATGGAACGAAAAAAAATATTATGGAGATGGAAAGGAAGGAAGATGTTGGCTGGTGACTGATTGTGAGAAGTCCATCCTCCTATAACCTTCTTTATCACCTTGTCATTAGCTTGTTTCTTACGGTTGTTCAACATGATAAATTTCACGCGATTAGCTCTGAATTTCTTGACGATATCAGCATCGACTCTGCTGATGTGAGCGGCGACATCAATGACAAGGATCGATCCAGAGTAATCTTGAGCTCGGAGCGTTGTCGTGATTGCGTCATACGCGGTCGTGGGATCAAACCCGTTCGGGATCATGCAATTCTCGATGTCCCATAGGACATGGGTGCGAGCTCTTGCATAAACCTGAACGGGGACAAACTGAAACTATATCCATTACCTGCAAATCAACGACAACCCAAACACCATCCAACCAACAAATTACATAAAAAATATGGGTTCTAAACTAGAAATCTAAGAAGTAGCCGACATCTGTTAAGTATTTAAAATTTTCAATTTGTGTTATAAAATTTTCTATTTTACATAAATAAGTTAATTTTCTATTTCCACTAAACATTGAAAGTTTCATATCAAATATTTTATTTCTATTAAAAATTCAATATTAATTATTATATATATATATAAACGTGATAAAATTAAAATATTTAATTAAAAACGTTGTTTCACGTAATATTAAAAAATTTAGATTAATTTGAATGATATTGATTGTAGTTCATAATTTTTCAATAACTAACAATAGTTTTAATTTACGTTTTAAATTTAAATTTAGTGTAATCAACTAGCTTCATTTCAGGTATATGCGCCAACTCTTACTCATGTTCTTTTGGGTGGCGTATGATCTCAACTGTACTAAGTCATCTCCAGTGAAATTCTAAAATTTAAATTTAGTGTAATTTTTGTACAAAGTGTCAGATGAAACAAATAAAGATATTATGGAGATGGAAATGAAGGAAGAGATCTAGAAAACGAATGAAGAAAATGGGAAACTAAAAACAAAAAAAAGTCGACGTGTTTGACGGAGTAAACAACAGGCGGGAAAAACAAGACGGAAGAGAGACAAAGGAGGAAACTGAAAACGACATACGGGAAAGACAAGACGGAAGAGAGACAGATGAGGAAACCGAAAACGACCGACGGGAAAAAGATGACGAATGAGAGGGAGAGGAAAGAGATCGTCTCGCCGAAAAGAGACGAGGAAGATTAGACATAAACCCGGAGTAATACCAACAAGCTCAATATGATATCATAAACCCATGTGTGTTTAAGGTTCTTGCCAAGTAGATTAATATAAGTATTATGATGAGATATTGAAATCAATTTTGAGAGTTGCCAAAACAACTCTAAATATCTTTTCCTTTACACTTTTATATATATAAAGCTCATAATATTTTTTTTCTTTCAATAAGCTCATTTGAGCATGAATCTATTCTTAATTTAGTATTTCACACACCTATTAGCCTTGCATGGATATGAACAGTTAATAATAACACAGTGACATGTGTTTTCTTTTGGCAACATCGTTGTCTCTTTTTCTCTCTCAAGTCTCAACGACAACATCTAATACGACGATGGTCTTTTCGTTGTTGCAGAAAAAAATAACAATAAATAAGAAGGAAAATGTTACTATTATTATTAATAGGGATGTATTTTAGTTGATTCATTTGGAGTTACACAATTATATAAACAATAATTAAGTTTACTGTTTATTTCTTGGCAATGATAATAACCACGATGATATTCACCATAACTAAAACGAGTGGTCCAACACCGTGAAACCCGCCGGTCAACGTCCTCCAAATTAATATACCGAGTTGTCAATACCAATTATTGTTTACAAAAAAAAATACTTTTACTATAAATTTGTTTTTTTCTGTAAAATATATTGTAAGGGTTACAAATTACAAACGGTAAGAGAGAAAACTCAATTGAGACAAATCTTTAAAAATAAATTTTTATCGTTGTTTTGTATTAGACCCGTAATTATTAGTTCCAAAAACTCAATTGATAACTATAGGAGGTTGATTAAGATTCGTAAACCTAATAGATTATTTCGTAAAATAATATAAATCGGTATTTTACGGTTATGTAAAAAAAACATTTTTTAAAAGAGGTGTAAATGTTACTCTCGCCATTTTGTATTACTCTATTAGACCATATTTTAGGAGATTTTTTCGGTTTTTTACAGTTTTCTGTAATAATTGTTGAGGTTAATGTTGTTTTTATAGAAAAATCAATAAACTGAAATAACGACTTCATGGTTCAATGGATAATGCCCGTTTCTACGAAATCCAGAGATTCTAGGTTCGATTCCCCATTGAAGTTGTTATTTTATTGAGAAGGATTTGTGGTCTGGTGTTTAGGAGACGAGACCTAGTGGCAAACACCACCAGGGTTCGATCCACCTGCTACGCAGAAACTAAGTCACATTGTTTTTTTTCATCCATACGGATATAGGCTCTTGCTTTCGGTCCATTTGAACGGTGGACTGACTTTACACCTAGGGATTAGGTCTAGTTCATCATTTACCTGAGTTTAGCTCTAAATTTTAACAAAAAAAATCAATAAATTGAATAAAATTTAGTGAATCTTTAATCGTGTGATGAAGACTAAAACATGAGGGAAAGGATATAACCAAACAGGGAAGATGTTTAATATCTCGTGTGTTGCGTTGTACTTTGTTTTCACATGGCAATGACATGAAAATTTGGTCATGTGAGGACATGTGTTCACTGTTGGATTCTTCTTCCTTCTTATTCAGTCAAAGACCCCCTTGAATCTCTCTTTCAAAATCCACATATCTAAAATACTAATTAATTTCCCTTAAATATTTTAATGATTACTATTTCTCTGTTTTAAATTGATAAATGTTTTAAAAAATTTTCTTGTCTCAAAATGATAAATATTTTAGGTTTTCCATGCATTTTTAATAATTAATGATAATAGATTGACAACTTTAAAAAATTACAACTAAACATTTTGGTTAAATATTATAGTAAATTGATTTTTATATAAAAAACATTGTATTTATCGTAGAATTAATAATTTTTTGAAATGGAGGGAGTACTTCTTAATAATTCAATGATCTTCCGGTAGATGTGATAGCATTTTGTATTCTCATCTTCAATAAATTTTCTTTTACCATAAGATTCGGATCCCGTGGACTTCTAATCCCGTGGAGTCAAACGAAATAAAATACTCGCATTCCACGAACCAACCTTCCCATTCTCATCTTTCTTTTTTCTCTCTGCATCTCTCTGTATTCTGTCTGCTTGTGTTTCAATCTCAACGTCTCCATGTGGTCTTCTTACCTATCTCTCTCTCTCCCTCAAATTCTTTATATATTAGTCTCATCATTACTTTCTCAATCTTCACTTCTCTCTCTCTCTCTCAAAGTCCACTTGCTCAAACTTATACACGGTTTTGCTTTCTCTGCCACTTCGTAAACTACGTCCGTTACATAGCACAATCATGCTATCAACAGAAACAGTAACGGCGACAATGGCGGAGGCCAAGATGGGTTTCATGACGGAGACACCACCGTCATCTACAGGACCTCGTATCTCCTTCTCGGCGGATTTTTCATCAGAAGATAGCGACGGAGATTTCATCTGCATTAACCCCGACGATCTCGTTACCGGAAAAGAAAAAACAGAGAAGATCAACTCGTCGGCGAAAGCAGGAGACTTTGAGTTTCTTTCGGAAAATATAACAGAGACCCAAACAATGCTTACCGCCGACGAGTTGTTCTCTGAAGGAAAGTTGCTTCCTTTCTGGCAAGTAAAACATTCAGAGAAGCTAAAAAACGTAACCTTGAAAGCAAAAGTCGAAGAAGACGACGACGAAGAAGAAGAAGCTCAAGTGACGAAGGAGGAAGTCAAAGAGATGGAGAATAACAACAACAACAGAGGAAGTTGGTTTCTTGACGACGATCCATCTCCACGTCCACCAAAATGCACAGTACTGTGGAAAGAGCTTTTGCGGCTGAAGAAACAGAGGACAACGACGACGACGACGAAGACTGCTTCATCTCTCTCGCCATCTTCTTCTTCAAGCTCGACTTCATCTTCCTCGAGTTCGATTGGGGATGCAGTGAAGAAAGAGGAGAAAGAGAAGGAAGGGAAGAGAGGTAAGAAAGTGTTGGAGAGGACAAGATCTGTGACAATGAGAATAAGACCTATGGTTCATGTTCCTGTTTGTACTCCATCTAAATCATCTGCTCCATTGCCTCCTCTGTTTCCTATGAGACTTCAGAAAAACAGAGTAGAGAGAAGATCTCGATGAACATTTTATATATGTGTTTGGTTGCATTTTGTGATTGTGTGTTATGAGCTTTGTGACTGAGATCTGAGATGTGACAATGTAAATGTAAGAACTATTATATACATGAAAACAATAAGAAATTTCATCATTGTGATTGTGGATACAACCATTTTAATGCTTTTGGATCTTAAAGTCTTGTTCTTTGTTGTATCTCTGTCTGTATCTAAAGCATAATTTTTATAGGGTTTATCAGAGAGATCAATCCATTGGTTAAGATTAGGGTGGGCGTTCGGTTTGGGTTGGTTCTTTCGGTTTTCGGATAATTCGATTTTTGCAATCAGATCGGTTTGTTAAAGTCCCTTATGATACGCAACTAAAACAAGTTTCAGCGAAGTCGTTCCGTTGTAAGGGATTCGCCATGTGGGGTTAGTCATTACATTTATCGGTGGATTAGAGCATACTCCAAAGGAAAATCATGTTCCGGATAGCGGACTCACAAATTTAGTTTGGTTCCGGTTTAATAATCATTCAACTGTTTTAGAAATCTGGTTCGGTTTTAGTTCGTTTTTTCCGGTTCTTTCGATTCGGTATTGACAGTTCTTTGGTTTAAGATCTGAAGAAGAGTGAGAGACAGAAGAGTAAATGCCAAGAAAGCACAGTGTAATGTGTTGCTATTGAATGATGTGCACATGCAAAGTTTCAGATGTTTTTGATAAATCCTTTTCTACTCTGCAAAAATCCAACCAAGTGACTCTGCTCAATGTTTATAGGAAAAGGGTCCACTTACTGTAACTATGAGCCTAACGTTTTCAACCTCAAATCATGTTGTGGTGACACAAAGATAAAAGAATCATAGTGCTCGACATCTTCTGTAAGCAAAAATCATGTTGTGGCACAAGAAAAAAGAATCAATGTTGTCGTGTAAACAAAAAGATTTAGTATACTTTGTATAACTCTTGATCATATGGGTAAATACAACTACATAAATTGTAACTTACTTATCTAAGATCAAATATGGTTTTCATAATAAGAGAATGGTACCCGAGTGTATAGAGACATAGTAGTGATTTCAAAGAATTGATTTGATTAGTCATATCACTAAAGTGCATTTATTTCGCAATAAAGCTTTTGCTGTAACAATATCACAATATGTGATTTTTGGGAAGTGAATTTTTAGAATTGTGCGAGCGAGTGAGACAAAACACGGAAAAAAATTCCGTGATGATTTTTTTTGATAGGAATGTAATTTATCATTTAAGGAATGAAAGAGGTTACAAAATTTGTAAGCCTATATATGTTCTACAAGTCAAAAAATATAAAAACTAGTAGAGCAACCACATACACTTAATAGGATGAACCACCCGACTCAATAAAGCCATATGCCCATCAATTTTTCAAATTTCCTCCTATTACACCTTGCGGTTATCGTACTTTTCACCTCTCTGTCAATGTATTTGAAGATTATTGACGGGAGGATGAATTTTCGATTATGCATAATGTTGTTTCTTTGCCTCCATATGTGATATATTGCTGCGTGAGTCGCGACTTTCCTGTGAAGAGCTGGTGCTAGAGGTGTAGAAACTCTTGTCCATGCTATCAAGGATTCCCACGTGAGAAACAGACATTGACGATGCCTTAGTCTCTTCTGAATTTCTTTCCAAATTCACTGGCTAAATCCACATCTTAGAAGGAGATGATCCCTCGTCTTTGTTTCAGCTGCGCATAAACAACATGTCTGAGGTACCTGAAGTCCCCACGAGAAGAGTCTAGATCTTGTTGGGAACCTGTTCAATTGGGCTATCCACATCGTGAAAGCGTTTCTATTAACAACACTCTTGAACCAAATCGATGAAGACCAACTTTTAATGGTTGATCTCTCTCTTATTAGTTGCTCCCATGTTATGCATGTAGAGAAATCCACCTGATATTCCGTCTCTGTGACCCAAAAATATGAGTCTTAAGTTGTGGATTCACTTGGCAAAGGGATAGTGGATAAATACGCTTGGAGTGATGAAGCTTGTGTTGACCTTGCAGGTGGGAGACACCAACCATCAGAGTTTACCACTTCAGCAACCATCGCCCCTGATCTGACTCTGAGTTCTGCAGGCCCTGTCTCACCAAAATAGTTTATCAAAGGTCCAAGAGGGTTCCAGTGATCATACCATAATGAGGTTGATCTTCCATCTCCAATGCTACATCTTATGAATCTTTGAGCCAATGGTCTTAAGCGTAACAGATTTTTCCAGTTCCATGAATCTGTATTTTTCTTTACAACATCCTAGACTTTTTCGTGATGATTTATATAGACAATAAATCAGTTCTCTAAAAATTTCTCGGATATAGTGGATATGCATGCCCAAAAGGAGACACTAGTATAGGCATGCCGAGGTGTTACAATGATTTTGCGGTTAGGTTAGGTTGGGTTGTTGCAAGACCGACTCTGAGATTTGAAGGGTTATAAACTTATACAACGTTGGGGGCCGAATTCTATATAGAATATTTTTTATCGGTTTAGGGGTCAAATTGCCTGTACATATTAACTCAAAATAATTTGGGAGCTTGAAACCAATGTTTTGTACTGCATAGTTGATGGCAGGTCGTTGTGTTTTCGAGGATCTAAAACACATGAAATAAACGTATGTAAGATTGTCAATGATCTCTGCGAAGACTAAAGAAATGATCTCTTAAACTTTCTTCAAACTTAAAAGCATGCTCGTGCCTCCAAAGTTTTCATTTCATGTAGTCACAATGTAATATAATAAAGAAATGGTTCCTTTTATCTTCTTAAAAATTTTAAAGAAATGGTTCTTTTTTCTCTCTCATATATCCTTTTTCATATTTAAATTTACACAAATTTCAAACACGTCGTCTCCTTTGTGGCAGACCACAACAAGTCCAAAACCCTACTACTCCTTTTATATGTAGAGATATATATATATATTAATAGTATCATAGAATAAATAATAATATGACGAAAAAAAAATTATATATATAAATAACCGGATAATTTTAAAATAACATCAGCTACGTAAAAATTTGTATTCTGATTTAAATTTCTGAATATTATAAATTGTTGATAGGAAAAAAAAAACTAACAAAAAAGTGAAAAAGAAAGGAAAAAGAAAAAAGAAAAAAAAAGTGTTACTGCTTTTGAAATACCGAAAATACCCCTGATCTCTTTTCAGACTTGGATTGATTTCAAAACGCTTGCTTCTGCTCCGATCTCCTCTTCCACGGAACTTGTGAACGATGGAGCAACAACCGGAGAGGCGAGAAGGCCGGAGTTTCCCGGAGCGTAAGGGACAAAAGAGAAAACTAGAGGAAGGAGTAGCCGCCGTAGAAGATCCAGAGATCTCTGCAGGCACCATCGACGGAGGCCATGCGCTTCTCACCGAGGTTGCTACTCAAGTTTCCGTTCTAAACTCCGCCTTCTCTTGGCGAGAATCAGATCGCGCTGCGGCTAAGCGCGCTACTCAAGTCCTGGCCGAGCTCGCTAAAAACGGTTAAGATCCAGTCTCTTCCGATCTTACTCCTTTTTTCGTCTACGGTTTCTTCATATGTTTTGTCCATGACTAGTGACCTCCGATGTTCAGCAGAGGATTTAGTGAACTTGATTGTCGACGGAGGAGCTGTTCCAGCTCTTATGACGCATCTACAAGCGCCGCCGTACAACGACGGAGAGATAACTCAAAAGCCGTTCGAACACGAGGTTGAGAAGGGAAGCGCCTTTGCTCTTGGTCTTCTTGCGATTAAGGTCTCGATAAGCTCCTTGTGTAGTAGTATGTTAGCTTGTTAGAAAGCACTTGCTCCAAATCTAGTTTTGGACTTTTTGTATGTGTGATTGTGTTGTGGAATTTTCACTGTGAACAGCCGGAGTATCAGAAACTGATAGTAGACAAAGGTGCCTTGCCTCATCTTGTGAATCTATTGAAGAGAAACAGAGATGGTTCTAGTTCTCGAGCTGTTAACAGTGTTATCAGACGAGCCGCTGATGCCATCACCAATCTTGCTCATGAGAACAGCAGTATCAAGACCCGTGTTAGGTTAGCATTTTGTAGGTGTTTTTTTCCTCCTTTCAAGATTTTGTTTTCGCTACGACTGTTTTTGTGATCCTCAGTTCTTTACGAGCAGGCTAGAAGGCGGTATTCCACCTCTTGTTGAGTTGCTTGAATTTTCTGATCCAAAGGTTCAGCGAGCAGCAGCAGGGGCACTGAGAACACTTGCATTTAAAAATGACGATAACAAGAACCAGGTAAATATTGCTCTCTTAAAGCTTCTACTTAGATTTTGGGTGGAGCATGATAGATTCTTTTCTTGCAGATAGTTGAATGCAATGCTCTTCCCACGCTCATTCTAATGCTGGGATCAGAGGATGCTGCTATACATTATGAAGCGGTTAGGAAATTTTTAATCTGCTGAGAGTTTTCATTATCAATGATTTTGCTACTTTTCTATCTACGTGGGATTGACATTAAATAATGAGTGAAGTCGTGTTTTTAGGTTGGAGTTATAGGCAATCTAGTACACTCGTCTCCAAACATTAAAAAAGAGGTTCTTGCTGCTGGCGCATTGCAACCTGTTATTGGTCTTCTCAGGTATGTGGAAACTCGCCATTTTGATGGACATGGTTATTGTTAACCATAGAGTTGTTTTGGCTTTGACTACAGCTGAAATTTTTGTAAATCTTTCTAGTTTCTCTGTTGCTGAGGTTTCTCTTTCCTTAAGATGCTTTGTTGCTAACCTAGGTTCATTCTTGTGGTGTCTTGAATTTGTTTATGTCAGTTCTTGTTGCCCTGAGAGCCAAAGAGAGGCGGCTTTATTGCTTGGGCAGTTTGCTTCAACTGATTCTGATTGTAAGGTACTATTTCATCCCTGGTTTTCTACCGCGACCTCCTTCGCCATTCCAAAGCATAAACTCTCCCTCTGTTTGGTCATACTAAATTTAAGTATTTGTTGCTGCTGTTTTCTAAAACATGCGTCTCCGATTCCCATGGTTTATCATTTTTCACTTCGTACTCAAAAACGTTACTTTGCAGGTACACATTGTGCAAAGGGGTGCTGTCCGTCCTTTGATTGAGATGCTTCAGTCACCGGACGTTCAGTTGAAGGAAATGTCAGCCTTCGCATTGGGTAGATTGGCGCAGGTTTAAACAATTATTTCAGTTTTTAAAGTTGAGACATTACCATTTGAGCGTTGTAAAGTTGCAACTTCGCTCGTGTAACCATCATGTCTTTTAATTTCTAGTACGCTCTTTCTCTCAGGATTCCCACAATCAAGCCGGTATTGCCCACAGTGGTGGTTTAGGGCCTCTATTGAAGCTTCTTGATTCAAGAAATGGATCCTTGCAACACAATGCTGCGTTTGCTCTCTACGGCCTTGCCGATAATGAGGTGTGTTGTTTCCTACCTTTTTATTAGTTATAATCAAATTGCAAAATTTGATGGCAAACCTCATTATGGGTTATTAATCCATTTATCTTCCCTCTAGGATAACGTGTCAGATTTTATTAGGGTGGGAGGTATCCAGAAGCTACAGGATGGAGAGTTTATTGTTCAAGTATGTATGACGTTATTACCCTTCCTCCACTTTCTGCTTCTAGTTTACTTTTGAGAATCACAATGCCGTACGTCTTTTATTGGCTAGATATTAAAAATTGACATCAGCTTTAATTCTCGTTGTTATACTCTCTCCTGGGGTGTTTCTAATATACAATGCTTTTTAGGCAACAAAAGATTGTGTCTCCAAAACATTGAAGAGATTGGAGGAAAAGATTCATGGAAGAGTAAGTAGAAGCTTCTCTTTAAACTTGTTCTTTCCATCTCGTTGACTAAAACACACCGCATGATTTTGGCTAAAACTGCTTTATACTGGTCAAATGTTTGAAGTTCTGTTGAAGATTTAGCATGTCTCATTTCTACCATTGAGATTTCTCTGCTTTGATTTTTCTTTGCAGGTCCTGAGACATTTGTTGTACCTCATGCGGATTTCAGAGAAGTCTATCCAAAGACGAGTTGCGCTTGCTCTTGCTCATCTTTGTTCACCTGAGGATCAGAGAACCATATTCATA
This sequence comes from Anastatica hierochuntica, assembly GCA_900406275.1. NCBI lineage: Eukaryota > Viridiplantae > Streptophyta > Magnoliopsida > Brassicales > Brassicaceae > Anastatica > Anastatica hierochuntica. The sequence continues at coordinate 10,999 of OVAN01000662.1, forward strand.
GATGAAAATGGCATGTGGCAGCTTTTTGAATTTATACGAGCTAATGAGATGCATGCTTTTTTATCTTCTAATATATCAAGACTTTTAACGTGTTAACCATTCATTTTAGATTGCCCTTCGTGCAATCAGTTTTATATGGAGCTTTCTTTTGACAGGGTTGGAGTTGTTACTTGGTCTTCTTGGTGCTTCAAACACTAAACACCAACTTGATGGTGCTGCAGCGTTGTACAAATTAGCAAATAAATCTATGGCACTTTCTCCAGTTGAAGCTGCACCTCCTTCTCCAACACAAAGGGTGAGTTTTCCTTCTAGCTTCAGTTCTCCAATACATAAGGCTTGGATTGGAAGTCTCGATGCAGTGATCTGTTTGTCTTTGATTTTGACAGATTTATCTCGGGGAGCAATATGTAAATAATGCTACGCTGTCTGATGTAACCTTTCTAGTCGAAGGTAATCATATTTATCCGGAAGTTTCATTAGTCTTGTTAGCTCCATACACCATATGTAAAACAGAAATATCAAAATGCAGGAAGGAGATTCTTTGCACACAGAATCTGTCTGCTGGCATCTTCAGATGCATTTCGCGCTATGTTTGATGGTGGTTACAGAGTAAGTGAAACTAATAATTTCATGTTCTTGTGGAGGAAATGAAAAATATCATTTAAGTAGCTATGATTACACTATGGCAGAGATCACCAAAAAGAAAGTTAAGAGTCAAGGAAAGAGCTAGTAATTTGATAGAGTGATAGAGTAAAAATATCATGTTCCTTTTGCTGATCTCTTCTCTCTAACTTTCCTGTTGCTGATCTCTTTCACACTAATACATGTATATTAGTGTGAAAGTTAGAGCTAAAATGTCTCAATTCAGCTTGTGTTTCGTTTAAACCACTGTAGGAAAAAGACGCAAGAGATATTGAGATTCCGAATATCAAATGGGAGGTTTTTGAATTAATGATGAGGTAGGACGAGTTTCTACTCTGGGAAAACGCTTTGTATGTGCATGTAAATCGACTTACACTTAGGACTATGATTTTTTTTGGTCAGGTTTATATACACTGGATCAGTCGACATAACACTGGGGATAGCAGAAGATCTTCTACGAGCAGCAGATCAGTATCTCTTGGAGGGGCTGAAGCGACTCTGCGAATACACAATTGCTCAGGTGAGCCGAAATTATGGTGGTTTTGCGTAATAAATTGTAGAGTTCTGACATGGTTTCGTATGAATGAATGAATAATAGGATATAACGTTGGAGAACATAGGAAACATGTATGATCTCTCGGAAGCATTCCACGCGATGTCGCTGAGGCAAGCTTGTATCTTGTTCATCCTGGAACATTTCGATAAACTGAGTTCAAAGCCTTGGTATTATAAACTGGCCCTCTCTCTCCCTCTTTCTCTCTCAATTTCTCGTGTCGGCGTATATCTGAACAAACAGTGAATGAAAAATGCAGGCAGAACCAGCTGGTGCAGCGAACAATACCGGAGATAAGAGAGTACTTTTGTAGAGCTCTAACGAAATCTACTACAGACCTACAAAGCTTGAGGCTATAAAATGTGGAAGAAGAAGACTGCACCTAACTAGAGGTGAGTAGAGAAGGACTATAGAGAGGGAGAGAGAGTCGCCATTAGAGAGGTTCATTGTATTAGTCTCTTATGATCTCAAATCACATGGTATCCAATACACCATTATGTATGGTTACTTCCACATTAGTATTCAATTTCAAAATCCAAATCCAAAACTTATCCTATTTGTTAGCGACTTCAATAGAATGAAAGTACGAAAGAGATGACAATTTAATTGTTAAAAATGTCATATAAATTATATATAAGCAAAGAGCTATATACCAACAAATCCTAAAGCTCTCTGCAACCTGAGGTTTTGTTTTTTTTTAAATCTCTCTCTTTCTCCCTCTCTTATACCCTAAGATACACTAATAATACAAATATAAGATATCAAAAGATTGTATACACAGAAGAAATACACTTACAAGGAAGTATCGAAATCTAAGTAAATAATTGAAGTGTTGTCCTTTGTACGCATCGCTCTAGCTTCATTCAACAAACCATTTGCTATCTTCTCTGCACTATTCTCTGTCCCTCTCTCTTTCTCTCGCATCTGGTCACATTCGATTTCACACCGATGTTTCAAGACATGGCAAAATGTTGTAATGATTCCGCAAATAAATGTTATTACCTGAAGTACTAGCTGCACAGCTTTCTTCGGACTCACCACATCCCATAATCCATCACTGCAGAATGTTTTTGTTTTTACTATTTCTCTTCGCCATGAAGATGTTTTGTGAAGGTCTCCAATGACAATGCTTCATTAGCTCAAATGCTTGGTGCATAGCATCAATGGCTTTTTCTATCCTTTGACATTTCACCCATCCTTCCATTAGAATTTCCCATGTCTTATAGTTTGGACAACCTCCTCTCTCCAACACACGGGCGTGTAATGACTCGGCTTTGCGGATTTCTCCATTACGCATATACGCACCTAGAAGAACGTTAGAGACCCGAACATCATAGGTATAGCATTGAGCTTCCCACTCAGCGAATACCCTTTCAGCCTCAGTGTAAGATCACCGATTTTCACTAAGGATGACAATATGCAGATGAAGTTAGCACAAGTCATCCTTCCACAAACCGATTTAGAAGCTTCCCACAGTCTAACAACTCCTCCTTTGTTCCCTAACGAGTCCGAGCCTATTTGCTTCTATTCAACATCGTTTCCGCTCTCTCGAGCACCAAACTAGCCTTCTCATCAAAACCAGCCTTAACATAGACATTTGCAAGAGCACATACCCGATTTCAACTCTCTTATCGCCACTCATTCCCCTGTAAACAGCTTCCACGGCCGCAACATCAGATGTCTCAAAGCATGCTTTCATCCAGAGATTGTAAGAGAGTACATTTCTCGGTATCTTAATCTTGTTCGCCTTCATCATCGAAATAGTCATGTGTGAATGAATGAGACCCTCCGACTCAGCTAGAGACTCTCTCGTACACTTAAACTTGGAGCTCATGAACATAAAACGTCGATTCAACTTTTTCGTGGAGACGACGAAGTTGTTTCACATCTTCTCTTCTTTGTGATTTTAGGGTTTCTAAGCTAGCGATAATCCAGGGTACGATCTCTTTCTCGCCCTCTCTGTTTGGTACGAAGACTGAAAAAAAAAAACTGAGAGTTCTGAGTTCTGGTTTGATTTTTGGGCTTAATTAGACCGGCCCAAAAGGTTAGTTCGGCCTGAACTTTTTTAAAAGGCCCGTATAAAAATACGGTCTAAAATACACGGTTTATATTCGGTTTAGACGCGGTTAGCGCGCAAATCGAGGTCGATTTAATGTCGGTTACCATGGTATAACGGGGTCCGTTTTCCGTTCAAACGGGATCCGTTTGTTTGACACGTGTCCGTTACGCGTACGACACGTGTTCGATTTTTTTTTTTTTTTTCGTTTCTGCATCTCAGAATCGAATCTGAGGAAGAAGAAGAAGGAAGAAGCTAAAAGCTTTTCGAGATCGATGATGTTCGAGAGAGAGAGCGAGAGTGAAAGGAGAAGAATTAGATGCATGAAGAACTCGTGGAGATGAACCAAGGTCTGCTCAAGTCAATGGGGGTTAGCCACTGCTCGATCGAGGCTGTGATCCAAACCACTAGTGTCAAGCACAATCTTGTCTCAAAACTGACCGGAGCTGGTGGCGGCGGCGGCTGCGTCCTCACTCTGTTACCATCACGTATCCTTTTCCTTTGTGAAATTCCGTCTTCTAGAATCTTGATCTTTTGTTTGTTCCTTGACTCCGAATTTCTCTTTACAAAATGAAGTGGTTACAGAGACGGTGGTGGTGGAGGAGCTCGAGTCCAGCGGTTTCCAGTGCTTCACAGCATCAATCGGCGGTAACGGAGCTCAGTTTAGCTTCTTATCAGACCGGAAAAAAATCTTGTGGTTAACAAAACCACCATTCTTATACTTCCTGATTTGTACTTGAAGAAAAGCTGCAATTTAGAATAAAAAGAGTCAAAAAAAATTTTCACAACTTGATGTGTTGAGTGTAAAATTGCTTTATCAAAAGATAATTGTTTATGCCTTCTTTGTGAAATTGTTGTGTGTTTTCAATTGTTGAACATATGAATAAAATGAAGGACAGTGTTGTTTCACTTCATCATTTCATAGATGTGAGAAGCTCGCCTGTGGGCATGTGCATGCATTCTAAGTAATAATCTGTATAGTGGTAAGCTTCCAAGTCCAAGACTATGCAAATCTTTAACATATCTGTTTGCTTCTTCAATTTTATCCTCTTTCTCAAAGTACTCCGCGATCGCCATTACGATGCTTTGTGAAGGTCTCCAATGACAATGCTTCATTAGCTCAAATGCTTGGTGCATAGCATCAATGGCTTTTTCTATACTTTGACATTTCACCCATCCTTCCATCAGAATTTCCCATGTCTTGTATTAGTCTCTTATGATCTCAAATCACATGGTATCCAATACACCATTATGTATGGTTACTTCCACATTATTATTCAATTTCAAAATCCAAATCCAAAACTTATCCTATTTCTTAGTGACTTCATGAGTTCATGTCCGACTGTTTCATTATCCAAAAGAATGAAAGTACGAAAGAGATAACAATTTAATTGTTAAAAATCTCATATAAATTATACATAAGCAAAGAGCTATGTACCACCAAATCCTAAAGCCCTCTGCACCTGAGGTTTTGTTTTTTTTCTTCTCAAATCTCTCTTTCTCTCTCTCTTATACCCTAAGATACACTAACAATACAAATATAAGATATCAAAAGATTGTATACACAAAAGAAATACACTTACAAGGAAGTATCGAAATCTAAGTAAATAATTGAAGTGTTGTCTTTTGTACGCATAGCTCTAGCTTCATTCAACAGACCATTTGCTATCTTCTCTGCACTATTCTCTGTCCCTCTCTCTTTCTCTCGCATCTGGTCACATTCGATTTCACACTACGTGAGATTCGATGTTTCAAGACATATGGCAAAATGTTGTAATGATTCCGCAAAATAAATGTTTTACCTGAAGTACAAGCTGCACAGCTTTCTTCAGACTCACCACATCCCATAATCCATCACTGCAGAATGTTTTTTTTTAAAATCTCTCTTCGGTCTTAGAATTGGCGAAGAGAAATGAGGAAAGAGGGAAGAAGCTTATTATGTTTACGAATTTTGTTTACCTAGCCAATAGAGCAAACACGTCTTTGTTAGATTGATTGATACGCAACGGCTCACTTATATACGGCTCTGCACTGAAACGGCTGTCTTGCTGCTTTGGAAATTTGTCTCCAAGCATCCTCGCAAGGTTTATACCTGAAGGAAAAAAATTATCAATCAGATTTGGTCATTCTGTTACAACAGAGTCAGAATCTTGAGTGTTTGATTAATTGAGCTTCATACCGAAGATCCGGGTCTCTCCATCTCTCAAGGATAGTCCTGCATCTTGGATTCGTTTTCTCTCGGTTAAGCTAGTCACTCGATGATCTTCCGTCATTTGTATATATCTCCCACCAAGACTGGCAAATGAAAACCAAATAGTAATCAGTTAAAATAACTAGAAGCTCCTATTATTATCATGCACAGAAGGTTATTATCCGAGACCAAAACAAAGGTCTGGTAGGGTTTGTACGCTAGTTAATGCGAACTCAGAAACTAAGAATCTCAAGATAGCAATATAGTATTTATATATAACATACTTGATAACGCATGCTGAATCCCCAAGATTGGCACATTGTGCGAAGAAATTTTCTTCACCGTCTTTCCAAACCAAGAGAACAGTAGCTGTACAACCCTGAATCAATCGAGTAATTCATAAAGTAGGAAGGTCGTCAAGAAGACAAACATTCCTCAAAGGAAAATGAAAAAGCAAAGAAAAAGCCAAGCTGCAGAACCTCGTACAGGTGATCTTCCAAGCGAGCTTCTGTATTAGCAAGCACGTCCCTAAGGACATCCGTAGCATCCCTCTGTGATAACACCTGCTCCTTCTTCTGTGAGTCTGATAAGATATTCGCCAGAACCTCAGGAATGATTCTGTAGAATTAGTTAAACCGGGTTAAACATTCAAGTATCTACTGCCATTGTTTGAGACAACCACAGAGTTAAGCAACTGGATAGGATATCTTTACTGGGTAAACCATAAAAGGAAACTTAAGAAAAAGAAATATCAAGGAAGATTTTATAATAGAAACGGTGATCTAAATTAAAAGACATGACTCACTTGCTCGCGGATTGAGCAGCCCCTGCTCCCCCGTGTCCATCACAAACACAAAACAGCCCAAACTGATAACGTATACATTTAAAATTATGTTAGTTGAAGCAGTAAAGTCCATTGTCAGATAAACAGCTTTAAAATCGCAAATAAAGGTAACCTTATTAGCCCCAGGAAGCGGCCACTTGTAATAACAAACATCTTCCATTGGAAGTTTCCTGCCTCCTCGACGTGCAGCCATGGGATCTGAGGCCATACCAATCTCGAATGGTATCTGAAACTCATTCTGAGATGAGATACGGACCTACCAAAGATGAAAAGAAATTTCATGAAAGATCAATTAAAAAATAGAAAAATTATCAGCATGCATCTTCAACTATCTCGGGTTCACTTACATAGATCTTTGTGGTTGTTCCCAAAGTTATTATATCTTCACTTGCAAGCTCGACAGGGTTACCCCACTTTCGGCTGCCTGAATCAGGATGACTTACTGGCCGAGAGTTCAAGAGCGTTCCATTTAGGCTACCCATGTCTACCAGCTCCCATTTCTGTTTCTGGAATCAAAGCCGAGCAGGTGTGATGCAGTTGCAGTGTAATATGTGACATGCAAAATGCAAATATACGAGCCTATGGCCCTCTGTAGCTTCTTACTGTAGAGTTCCATGTTATTTGTGCATGCTTCCCTGAAACTTCTGAGTCCTTCAATATCAAATCAGAAGGAGAAACCCTTCCAAGTTTCACTGGCAGTTTAGAGGTACTTGTGGAGTGCACAGCATGTTGAAGCCCAGTGGAAGGACCCGCAATGACCTCCAGAGATAGCCAACTTCCTGCACTTCTAACACAAAATATGATATATATCTTGCACGACTAATTGAAGAAATGGATTAAGTTGTAATGCACACCCTAGCAAAGCAAAAGAAAAATAAATTACTTTGATCTCTAACGAGTTCTGGAGAAATCTCGGTAAGTCTATACTTTTCCAGATCACGTTGCACATTTTGACTTGTGTTATTCTGCCAGTCATATGTTTGCGCTTCTGCCAAGGCACCCTTTTCACCAGGATGTTTAAGTGTCTGACCCACCAAAGCATCGTCAGAAGGTTCAGAAATTACTTCTAGAACAAAGCTTTCACCTACATGATTTAAGACAGATCGGTAAGGTCAAGAATTAGCAATGCATATAGTTCATAATATACAAAATGATGTTTCTGATAAAAGTTGTATCACCCATAAAGCTAATGATGTAGACTCAATCCAATTTTTCTTCAACACAGCTGGATTAGGAGAGATGTAAAGACCTACCTTGTGCGGTACGGGGAGATGAAGAAGGAAGCCTTTGTTTATAAACCTGTCCTTCGGTCAGAGAAGAACGCAAAACCCCTTCGTTTTGGTAGCAAGCTCCCTCTAAATCATATTCTCTTGTTACCTCACTGGTTTGTCCATGGATCAAGCTTCCATCATCAGATATAAGCGGTCTCTGCAAATCTCCCAACTGCAAAGAATGTCGCTGAAAGTATCAGGGCCATGACTGAAGCAGAAAAAAAGTCGCCTAAACCGGTTGTTCTATAGCCAAAAAAGATGAGAAACAAACAGCCTTTGAGCCAAATCGACCGGTGAGCTACAAGAGACATTTTCTATCAATGGATGAGCTACAAGAGAACCTAAACAACGAGAACAATCTCAAAAAATGAAAACTCAATAAGACATTCTCATTTTCCAAAAGTCAATTGAGAAGCGACACAGAATCAATACACTCTCACAGCCACGAAATCGCCCAAAATACAAGCGAAAGGCATGATCCAGAGATGTAAACACAAGCCATTGATGATGATGATGAAGCGAAACTCGCGATTGATGAATTATACAGGCTCGCGGCATCGAATCGAGAAGGAAGAATCGAAGGAGAGAGTACCTTGAAGGAAGAAGAAAAACGAGAAAGGAAGCGCCATGGCTTGCAGGAGAAGAAGATGATGAGGGAGAGGAGAAGCAACATAAGAAAAAGCATTAACATCAACCAAATCTTCTTCATCTCTAACCTTCCTCCTTCCTCTTCGCTCTCTTCCCGATTGATTGCTTCCCCCGATTTCCTCGCTCTCTCTGTTTTTTTTTTCCTCTTACCTTCTTTTTTTGTTTGTTTTTTTAATTTTTACAGTCCATTAATTATCCCTAAACGCGTTATATTTTTTAGTTATGGTAGAAAGTGATTTTCTTTTTATAAACCGGATTTATTGTTTGATTTTATAAAAATATAATTGAATTCTCTCGAAATTGTATATGCCAAGTATTTATAATTTTTGCAAACATTTTCACATTCATCCGACTTGAAATAACAACATTATTTATATTTTAAGTGAAATCTAGCAAGAAATTACATTTCTTTCGATTCGATTTTCACATTTGACAAAAAACCTTTAAACCCTTTATCATTAGACAAAGATATTTTCACCTACGAACTTCTTTCAGTTTGATGTATCATATTGTCTGACGGTCGAGAGAGTTAGTCTGAAAAGTTTCAAAAATTGATTTATTGTTTCTGCTAATTATCGCGAAATATTTCTATGCGTTCTATTTTCATTCGCACGATTTCAGAAATCATTTTTCGAAAAGTTATCCATCTTACTACTATTCCAATACAAACATTTAATTGTGGAGAACACAACTCGAACATGTGACCTCTTCTTTTAATAGTCGAAGTGACTTGTTAGAACATTTTCATAAATTTTGTCTCAACTTGCGTGGTCTTGCATCTCATTTGGCTTGGGGACTCTACTCTAACCTCATGGCTTCATGCCATGGTATAGAAGAAACCCTTTTAGAACTTTGTGGACATGTAAATGATGAAATTACTTATATTTTGATGTGGTTGATACGTTAAAAAATAAAATTTATGTGTCCATCTTATTAAGCTCAAGTTGTATTACGTTTTCGTTTGCTTTTAGATCCTTTAGTTGAAATTTGTAAACTTGAAACCAAAAGCAAAATAACATTGATGGATTATGATCCGAAGTTTCACTCTATTTTTTTAATAGAAAAGTTTCTTATGGGCTTTGATCAAAAAAAAAAAAAAGTTTCTTATGGGCATGAACAAAGCAAGTGATACAAAGTCAAATATATATTTATATATATATATATATATATATATATATTCTGATTTTAATGTGATGCTTTTGTTTCTCTCAATAATCACTTAACTATTTGTAATCTTCATTATTATATATAAAAAGCAGCTTTGTATAATTTATTAAGGACACAGTCAAAAAGCATTTCTCTTCGTAAGACCAAAGGTTGTTGTATTACTGTCTTCTCTTATTTAGGACCACCTTCATGCTGATCAAGATTCATTTTGTAGATATTTGTCTGAAGATTACGTCTACAAATGCTTTTTCAACTTTTTATTAGTTTAAATTATGTCATAACTTTCTTACATGAATCTCTCTTTCTCTCTATGTACATATAGTTATATTAAGCATGTGTCAACTAGTTTCTTAATTATATCATTCTTGATTCCTTAAGAAGAGAAAGGGGCACTACAAAAATTGACATAACTCGTAGGTAATAGCATAAGTAATTGTAAACCCGTGATTGTGAAATTTAGGGTGTCTGAGTTATATTGCTAAAACTGAAAACATTTTTTGGCTATATGTCTATTTCCCATGCATACATACGTCACATCGAGTCAGATTTTAGATTTTTCGATTTAAAAAACAACCATCCATCCCGAAGATTTTCATTTTTTGATAACCGCGAAATTTCGAACCAAAATCTATGCCGGATATCATAACATGGAAATTTATATCCTTCCAAGTGGCATCGAATATGGGTCAGACACTTCCTCCACTTTTTTTTGAGGGGTCTACGCCAATAGACCAAGAGCCACTTAAGATAATTTGTATCCATGCATAAAAAATATTTAACATGTTCTTGTAACACATGTTCTTAGTGAGACTTTCTGTTTATGTTTACCACATGTCTTAATCTTCCAAAGGACTAATACGTGAGCAACCACTGGGAATATATAGCTAGTACTAATAAGACATGGTGGGTGATTAAAGTTGATCATAGAGTTGTACAGCATACAAAGCTAGCTAGCAATATATGCTCACAGTTCATCAATGGTAGTACTACACATTCTTTATTATACATGAAGCCGATGAAGATCTCACAAAATCTCTCACCCACCCTTTTGGAATATGGACAGCTCACGCATCCTAGCTTTCCTTTGTGTGGACTCTATGAGGTAGAAGCAAGATAAGAAGAGAGAATTAAGTAGGTTTTAACAGTTGTTTATATAACATTAAACTCACATGGATTAGAGTTAAGGAAAGGTCAATGACCTTAGGGCATTTGTTTACTATGAGTAAAAAGTGTCTTTTGTTGTTTAGAAATGGGGTTTAAGTACGTAAGCATCTGATTTAGCAAAGACAAAGGAACTAAAAAGTGTTTAGTGGGGAGTCACTTTGTTGTTGCTGAAAACTTATTATAATGTCTTAGAGCATCCACACAATATATAGTAAGAGATTTACCATGGTATCTTATCACTACTAGCTATATTAATATCTTGAAATAACTTAATTATATAATTGAATTTTAGTAGTAAAAATGTTATAATCCAATTAGCTTAATACACATGGAAAGAGAGTCTCCATCAGAGATTAGAGTTTCTCCGGAAATTTGTTTGAGAAACTTTAGTCTTATATATGAAAAAACTTTCTCTCTTATTTATTGTTATTTTAATATTAGGCTTTTAAAGCATCATTATTGGGTAGAAACCCACGAAAAAATAAATATATTATTATTTTAAGTGTTATAATTGTTTTTTTTTTATTTTTGTTTAACAAATAGAAAGTTGTCACATAAGCAACTGTGTTAAGAAACGGTTCTTCTCCTCTCTCTCGCTTTTTCAATTTTTTAATATTAATTTTTTTTAAAAAACTCGATTAAGAGCTAGCGATAAACGTGCTCTTAAACTCTGTCTTCAAAAGTTGTTATGTATGGTTTCTTTAAGGTAACACATGACTTAACAAAAGGGGCAAATCTCAAATTTAAATTCTGAACAAAACTTAATTAGGGCAAGGTTTGATTTTACTATAATGATAGAAAAGTTCTAAATTTTTAGTCATTTGTTTTGATGTGTTTCTTTCATTTTTTAGATCATAATAAGTGGGCAGAAATTTGAGATTTTCTTCCTTTCATTCAAAATACAATATAATTGAGGTGAGTGAATTTTTGGCACCCTTTTTTTTTGCATGTTGTGGTTTCTCGATACTTATCATTTCTTCAATTTGTGACTAATTCCTTTCTAAAAATTTTCATGAAGAAGTGATTTTATGTTTGTTCCTTGGTCATTTTCATCTTTTTTTTTTTCTGTTGATAGGATTTAGATTTTCAAAACTAGTGAGCTGTTGTTTAAAATTGGTCTAAGAATTACCCGACATAGATAGGTTTTGATCTTCCTTCCATTTTCATGTGTGCCACACATGACTTTTTTGTTTTAAAATTTTTAAAAAGAGAGTGATACTATTATTTATTTTTTTTGGACAAACAGAGACTGATACTATTAATTAGATAGAAAAATAAAACAACCAAATGAGTCTCAGATAAACGGAAACTTTTTTTTTGATAAAAATATAAACGGAAACTTCCTTGGTTGCTTAATAATTCAATATATTTTCCATTTTCAAATGAGTAAAAAACGATGTTACTCATAGAAAAATGCTTTCCAATATATTCTTTATTATTAGCTTTTGAAATTTCGGATATTTGGTCCATAATCTTTTGATAGGGGTTAATATTGATACCTTTCCAAGTTCCCATTTTACTCCTTTTGTAAAACACTAGTGGTATTAGGTAAAGAATTTTTCATTTCATTTTTTCAATTATTAGGAGATTCGGGGTTCGTGTAACTTAATCCTCTTAAAGCGGGATAAGACCAGATGAAATACTTTCTAACGCAGTTCGAATCAGTGATCTGCGAATAAATTCAAAGGGATGGTTCAACCATATATATATACAGGGCCGTTTCAAATTCTTTTTAGACTCTGTTCAAAAATAATATATTATAAAAATATTTGATGATATGATATAACTTTTAAAATTTTGTAATCACATTTATGTATATTTACTTTTTAATAGTGATCATAGGCCCTAAATTTATAAATTTTATTTTAAAACTTAAAATTTTAGACTCTTAATTTATTAAAAAAAAATTCTTTTTGAGTTTGGGCTCGGTTCGACCGCTCCATTCGCACATGCTAAAAGACGACCACGTAAATATATATACACACACTATAATGCTGGTTTTTCATTTCACCTTCTATACATAACTTGATACATAGTATTCTTATATGCATTGTGTGGGATAGTAAATATATATTTGCACTATGCAAGTGAGCGGTGTAAAGGAAAAGTTCCCTACCCATCTCTCTAGCCTCTGCACAGTGCACAATCACTCCTCTTTCTCTTTCTTTTTTATTTATTATTCACTTTTTGGCACACTACAAATTGACATCCTCTCCCTCTCTTCATCCTTCATTCTTTATTTCCAAAAACATATTTGCTTCTTTGTTTTCATATCTCACAATAACCTCTCTCTCTCTCTAAACAAGACTTCTTCTTTCCTCTTTTAAGTTATGGGAACTATTGTGTATCAACAAGGGTTTCAATCATATCTTGAGTCTCATTTTAATGAGTCTAGGGCTTTAAGACTTAAGCTATCCTCACCAAATGCTCACTTCTCTCAACTCTTTGGTTTAACTCTCAAGTCTCATTCACTTGACTCCTCTAATGTAGATGACACCCAAAGCCATAAGGCCCATAACATCCACTCCCTATCATCCACCTCCTCCTCCTCTCTCTCAAACTCGACAAGCTCTGAGAAAGAGAAGACTTATGTTCAACGTTCGTCTTCTTGTAAAACTCTAAGTGACCAAAGCTTAGCATTATGCACTGAGAATCTCGGAAGTGAATCTGGCTCTGATGTTACTAACGTCGAAGATATGTTCTCGGTTTCTTTATCTAACGTGCAGAGCAAGAAACCAAGGGAAACACAAACAGAGTCAAGAACGTTAAAGTGTAAGAAAGGCAATGTTAGCCCTAGTGATCTTCCACCTCCATTAACAAGCATGAGAGGTTCTCAATACATTCAAATGAAACCTTACCGTGAAAACGGAAGATTGGTCATAACCGCCACAAAAGCGCCGCCTCGTAACCGATGCTTTCAAGTTGACCGGAGCAATGGTCGTCTCCGTCTCTCCATCTCGAAAGACTCATCAGATGAATTTGTAGAGAACAAAATAAAAGATACTTGAGCCTGAAGAAACGGAAGAAGATGAAGTGATGTGCATGGATAATATTGCTAAATTGGGAATCTTTCTACGTTGTTACTACTTCCTAAAAAAGAAACTTCTTAATTTGCTCTTTGTCTTACATCTTTCATGACTTTTTTTTGTATTTTTTTTTCTTTATATATGGGATTGAGCATTTGATGGGATTTGATTATTAATGAGTTTTTATAAGATTTTGATGAATTAGAGAAGTAGTTGTGATTTTTTATAGAAATTCTCTGCAATTCCACTTAAAACCATGTGATTTGAAGTGATTTGAGTCTTTGTATTTTTAACAATGAAATTCCACTAAAACACCTTAAATCACTTAAAATATTTCCAATAACAATGGATTTGAAGATACATTTTAAAATCACCATTTCAATAATAGTGAATTGTATAAGACTTTTTAAAATTATTGTTTCAATAACATGAGATTTCATATTTTAATACAAATCACTTCAAATCCCTGTTTGAATACACCCCCTAAGTTTTGATTTAAAGTAAAAATTGGATTTATAGAAAAAAACCTGCGAGATTCCGAGTTTATGGAGATATAGTAGCGCCCAAAGAGAATGAGTGATTTATGAAAATTGGATTTGACTATCTATATCACCAAAATACATTTTTTTTTCCGGTCACTTGCCTTTTAAAAACTATGCAATTAAGCGTGTTTGTGTTAAAGTAGTATTATGAGTGATTTATGAAATCGTGCGAATGAGAACGAAACACAAAAAAAATAGCGTGGAAATTTTCAAGGACAATAAATCAACTTTTTTAAGTCTCCCGGAGTAATGCTCATGACCGTCGAACAAGATAGGTCCGCGGATTCCGAGAGGAGACACCGGAACACACGATAGAAGCGGATATGGGTGTTACAATTTGAGTGCAATACCCAAATTTATGGATAAATAGTGGTATCTAAGTAGAGTTTCAAACAACTAGCTTGGTCACATATATCACCAAAGTACATCTATTTTTTCGGTTATTTATTATGATAAAATTTTACAAATATGCGCGTTTGTGCTAGAGTAGTATTAGAATGAGTAATCTCTCGAAAAGTGATTTTCAGAATCGTGCGAGCAAGATAAAAACTGGAGAAAGATTCTTTGGACCCAAAGTGAAGGTGTGTCATAAAAACATTCACTAGCAACCAAACTACAAAGCTAAGATTGTAGATTTAGAAATAGTAAGAAAAAAAAAAACAAATCTAGATCTTGAAACAGAAAACATTCACCATGGAAAAGTTATACTACAAGATTTTTTTTTTGAAAAAGATAAAAACTGTATGGAAGAGAAAGAAAAAGTGAAGGTAAGAAAGGTAGATACGATTCTCTATCAATCTATCTCTGATATTTTTTCAGTCATAATATATATGAGAGATCATTGTTTGTTTATGACAAGAAAGTGACATCTCGAAGACGTATCTAAACCCAAAATTCACTTGTCTCTCTGAAAAAATAGTCAAGTCTCTCAAATCAAAACGCTCCCTTACACTTAGAACACAACACAATCAGAGGAGGCACAAAATCTATAAGATAGATTATTGACAAAATCAAGATTTTTTAAAAAGTGAGAAAGATATTCTTGTTTCTACTTTTTACAACTTTATTTTTTTTGTCTTTTGAATTCATCCACCAACCAACAAAAACGGATTGCACTATGATAATAAGTGTCAAATGGTTTTTTACTCTTTTGCTTTCCTTTTAATGTTTACTTTTATTTTGTGAATAAAAAAGGTTTTTATTATTTTTAAGAAATAATTATAAAGACAATTTTTCATCGAACAAATCAAATCTTTTCGATCCATCTGCTGCATCACATCACCAAGACGAACGATCTTTATTTGCACCAAGCTGAAATTTTTTTATAATGTTTCAATTAATTTGCAATTAAATAGCGCATTTTAGGGGAATAGATCTTGCGAGTGTTTAAACTTCTCCATCAACTTCCGATCTAGAATCTGATCTCTGATATTCGATCTAACACCGTGAATTGATCACAGAGTTCAGACAACGTCCTACGTCTCGGGGGAGATCTCTTGCTCTCCAACTGCATCCACTAAAGATCAACAAACGAGATGTACAATCGAGAGAGTTCTTCTTCTCCGGTTACAACTTCTTCCCGGAGAGAATCACCTAGAGCTATGAACTTGAAGATTACAAATCAAAGACTACTAAAAGAGAAAAGATGAAGAAGTTTCGCTCGATCTTTAATCTCTCTTTTTCCCTCTGGATCTTTTTTCTCTCTCTCTCATTCTCTGTTCTTCGTCTCTAACCTCATCAAGTTGCCAGCTGAATTCGTTAATGGGTCTATTCTCGTGCACACTTTGAGTCCCATCGAACACTAAACGAAACCCAAATCAACTTAGGTTTAAAGATCCCCTGACCTCTAATGGAGTAGAAACATTAATTAACCCTTGATCAACTATTAGAGCAAGAGAGCTTTCACAAATAAAAAAATGTTTTACAAATGCAAAAAAAAGTTTATAAATGCAAAAAAGAAGTTTCAAGAAGAGAAAACTCCTTTATTTAACAATCTTTAGATGATACATTTGCCAACAAGCAAAGGCTTACAAGAAAGAAGAAACTTCAAAGACAAGAATGGGAAATTTAAAACATGAAGAAATAAAAGAGAAGAATCAACGGAAGAAACCGGCTAACGCCGAAGGCGAAAGCTCCTGATTTATCGTCTTTAGTGGCCGGAGAAAAGCCACCTTCCGGTGTACTTGTAGTGAGGATGACAACAATCCAATTATCATCAGAACCAATACCAATTCCAGTGAATTTAGAATCATTAAGTTTCTTGGAGTATTGTGACTTTGTGAAATTGGTTAAAACAAGGCTTTGATCAAGGTTAGGAACACAAGCTGGCATTATCTCGCCGTCTCTCGTCGCGGTTATGTTGAGATGACATTTGTTGAGAAGGTCAAGGAAGTTAGAGAAGCCAGGCTCGGTTCCAGGGACTGAAGCTGAGCCAGTTGTGTTTGTACATGGTCGGTTCTTGAACTGTTCTGCGATTTCGTCTGCTAGACATTCTGCGTTGTCGTTTTTCGTTAATGCCGTTAGGTTCAAGGATGTTCTGTAGTTGTTGATGCTTGTAAGAAGAACATCTTCATCATCTGTGGATTCCTCAAAGGCAGGTGAAGCAAGCAATACACAAAACCAATAGAATTCTCAATCCAAAGTACTTTACTAAGAAGGGTCAATCTATAATCGAGAGATCTAACGAAGAAACTGGAACAAACGTTAAGATTCAAAACAGAGTCTACGAGTTTCAGACCAGATATAAAAGTCGAAACCATGATCTAAGAGGTCAAACTCAAGAAGATGTTATATGAGAAAGTTACCGGAAAGAACAGGACGATGAAAGGAGAGAAAGACAGAGAGAAGAAAGAGTAGACGAAGCTTCGAAATCGCCATTGATGCAGAGCTTCTTAGCTTTAGATGATCATGCGATGAACTATTCTCTGTTTTCTTTCCTTGCTTTGGTTGACTCTTCCTCCAAAGTCTTCTCTTCTGTTTTGTGTTTCTCTAATTTGATGCCACGTAGTCTTTTTCGGTTCCAAAATCTCAAAAACCGAACTACCCGAAAACCGAAAGAACTGATCCGAAGACAAGAATCGAACGCCCGCCCCCTAATATCTACTCTCCATTGATATAAAGAGAGAAACTCTAACCAAATTTTCACTCATAAGTCAAAAAACATAGATAATTAGTAATTTATTATGTAATAAAACTTGAGATTTAACAAATATTATAGTGATTAAGGATGATTAACTTTATGATAAATATGGAGTACTTAAAAGGCAAAGATGTAAAGTTTCCTACTGTACCTACAACATGAGTTCCTCACAGTTGAACATTAGTTCATTTTCGAATCTTTGCAAGACAAATCTTTCCTCCAATGTTATCAGATTGGTGACAATGCAGTTCTTATCCGAAAAAGGTTTTCGACCAGCTCTTCCTGCTCGATGCAGGTAATCTGTAGCCGTTTTTGGAAGATCGAAGTTGAAGATATGAGTTGTCTCCGGTAGATCAATCCCTCTTGCTGCAATATCGGTCGAAACAAGAAGAAATCCACCTCCTTGCCGGATTTCCTATGGAAAAATCAGAAAGTTTCGTTACAGAGAGTAAGCATTCGGGGATAAGAATCGAAAGGAAAATGCAGCTATGTACTGTTAATGAAGCCGCTCGTGAATTGAAGTTCATGTCTTCTTCTAGTAAGAGGATCTCCAACAAGCCATCATATGAAGTTTTAAGGAACTCGATAAGTAGAGTAGTCGATGGATCATTTCCGGCCTTTTTTGACTTCTCAGACTGAAAAGACGAATCGGGAAAGAGTGTTACACATTGTTAGACTTAGTGAAGTCGGAAGGGAAATTGAAGTTTTTCAAGACCTGTTCCGCAACAAAAATAATCGCTGATTCAGGAGCATCTGACTTTATCAAGGCAAGCAGTATTTGATGCTTCTTTCTCTTCCCACACACCTGCCAAAAGATAGTTCAAATGTTACTAAGTTACTACTAACAGATGCGTACCGTGAACAAAAAGACGTGAAACAAGTTACAATCTTACTACAAATCTGTGAAGAAGGCACGAAGGCATGGGCTTGATTGCGTTAACATGAATATGAACAACGTCTCTCTGCACAAATATGAAAAATAGACAATTGATTAGAAACTCGAGTTTCGGAATTGTAATTTTTCAAAATTTTCGGGTATAGACTCGGGCGAACACAACTGCCTAAATGTCATAAACATAATTCACAGTAGCATTATCATTCATAAGCTAACCTTTGTCCACTTTTGCTGTATACAGTCATGCACAAAATGTTTATGCTGAGGGATGGAAGCGCTGGCGAAAACTGTTTGGCGTTTATCGCACGAAGAGAACGATGTTAAAAGCTTCCGCACAGAACCAACTTGTTTCGATGAGTAGAATAAGAAATCAACCTATCATCGAGTGATGGTTAAAAACATATCCCTAGGATGAGTAAATGCTCTATGAATGATGTTTTACCTCATCTACGACAAGAACTTTCACCGAGTCAAGTCTAAATATGTGTTTCTCTAGCATATGGCACAAACTTGCAACCGTAGCAACAACAATTGCTGGTGGTTCAGCCTGAGACAAAAAGTTCAAACACTTGCTAAAACTAAATCACAAGAAGAAAGTGACTTAGAATCATAAGAAACCGACATGTCCAAGTTCCAAGTCGAAACCTTTAGCCAGCTTTTATGCCTTCTTAGCATCCCACCATCTAAAAGAGCCATTACTGTACATCCTTTAACATCAATATCCGCGGATTTGGCAGCCAACATTCGAGCAACTTTTGTAACCTAAACCCCAAAATAAAAGGCAACAACTTCAAGATGACGCATCACAGGAAACATTTCAAATCAATGGCCTAAGTCTTTTACTTACTTGCATACCGAGCTCTCGAGTAGGAACAACAATAACAGCTTGTACAGAAGATCGTTGAGGGTTTATAAGGGAGAAGATGAGTAACAAGTAAGTCAATGTCTTGCCTGAACCTGTCTAAAGATTAACCAAAAGATAAACAAACAAAAGGTTAAAACACACAAACCAGATCAATCAAAAGAGAGAGACACAGAACATTGATGGATGAGAGGAAAATGACTTGGGCATGGAGGATACAATCACGGCCTGTGAACAAAGTAGAAAGAGCTTCTCTTTGAATATTCGTTGGATACACAAACCCAATCTCTTCCATTCTGCAATGTACTCTTTTTCAGAAAATGTATTCACCGGAAAATTTTGGATTCCACCGGAGAAGAAAAGGGTGAAGAAAAATGGAAGCTTGCCTGTGGAGAATATGCTCCGGGACAAACCCTTGACAGAGTTTTCGTAGAGTTAAAGAAGATGTTTCAGTGACGGAGTTGCTTTCGATTTCAGAGGAAGCGTCGGCGACGACGGCGTGGAGGTTAAGGATCCGAGAGATGGAGGAGGAGTGAAGGGTCTTCGCCGTCGTAAGCTTTTGTTTTGAGAAGATGGGTTGTTGAAAAGATGAGGCTTTAGGGTAGAGTGTGAGGTGAGGAAGGAAGAGAAGCTGCGACGCCATTGAAGAGCGAGGAGCACCTTCGAGAGGCGAAATCAGAAGAGAAGGATAACGAAAATGGACTCTGGGAGATTAAATCTTCCGGTTTAGTTTCGTAAATCAATTTCACTGAAATTGATTTCGGTAAACCGGAAAATAGAAAACCAAAGTGAAATCGAGATTATTGAACCGAATCGAACCGAACTACTTATCCTTGATATTCAATTGTCAAGTTGGAAGGAGAAGTGTGAAACTACAAAAGAAGCCTGATCATATTATACACCACATGAATCTTTTCTTTGCCCTTTCTCCATAGAGATGGTGTTGAGCATATAGCGAAATGAAACATTGGCTTAACTAGAATACGCGAATAGTTTAACCTAAAATTATTTAAAAAAAGTTAGTTAACAAAATTTTCATTCACATATTTACTAAAAGTCGCAACCAAAAAAGGGAAAAACGAGTTGATTTTGTATAATTTTTTGAAAACCGACCATTCTTAAAGCTAAATTTTAATGTAAAATTGAGGACTCAAGTTCATATCTATCTTGCTTAAGCTCTACCTTTTATCATTTGTTAAAAGTTTGGTTAATCGCTGATAGTCCATCGGACTAATGGTTTAGCACAAGGAGTTGGTTCTGTTGTACCTCTAGTTCGATTCATGGAAATTTGTTTTACACCATATGTTATAAAGTAATGCAAAGGTTGGTCCCGGACCTACAGAAAGATAGAATATTAGCCCGAACTTCTTCCGGTTAACAAAAAAAAATGCTTGATTAATCTTTAATTAGGTCTATGCTAAAAATATGTGATATTTTGAAAAACAAGTGACTTTTTATATATTGAAAAAGTGGGAGGTCATCATCATATTATATTGCTCTAAATAGATATACTAAAAGAATAAGATTTAATAATGGGAGAGAAAGAGAGATGGGCATGTGAGTGTGAGTGGGAGAACATAAGGTGTGTGAGCTTGTGACAGTCTTTATGGACCTCTTAGATCTGACTTTTTCTTTTATATACATTCAGACAGTGTGGCAAACTCATCTGTGATGTCCCAAACATATTGATTGATTGGAGAGAGAGAGAGACATGGAACATTTGCTAATCTCACATGGGGCTCTGTCTTTGCACATTCCTCTATCAATCTTGTTGTAATCAACCAACAAACTCACAAATTTTTATTTTAATTCAATCCTTAAAAAACATTACAAAATGTTGAAGTAGTCAGTGAATCTCTAACATGGTAAGAAAGAGTTACATTAAGAAAAAAAACAAGAACAATCTTTGGAACATATCTCCAAGAGCTTCCTTTCTATAATCCTTATTGTTGGCTAAATTTACAAACAAATATCTATAGAAATAGTTTGAATTATATGAATTGATCACACAAATGTTGTAGAAGATTTGTTAATTAATCAACTGTAGATAGATGTTGGATCATTGTAGGTTCTTCTTGGGATAGAAGTATGAACATTAGTGTTCAAGCTTCTCTTGTTGTTGTTGTTGCTGTGAGTGGTGAGAGCACTTCTTGAGTTTTCATGACTTTGATGATGATTCTCTTGTCTGTTTTGATGAAGAGAGTGTTGTTGCTTGGCGTTGAAGGAACTAAACTTACCTTGCTTTTGATGATGATGATGTTGTCTTCTTCTAGGTTGAGAAGCTTTGGGGATGAAAACACCAGTCCCTTTGCTCTGTTCTTGATGATACATATATGGAGCTGTTTGGTAACCTCCTCTAAACAAATCCTGTTTACATGAAACTCAGTTAGAGAGAGGAAGAGAGAGAGAGAGAGAGAGAGACAGAGAGAAAGTAAGACAGAAGAACAAACCTGGAATGAGAGAGAGGAGGAGGAAGAGGAAAGAGAAACAGGGTTTAACTGTTCATCTTCATCCATGATGAGAAGAGAGATCTGTTTGCTTATGTCTGCAAAGAAGACATCATCATCATCAAGCTCTAACTCCATAGCCATAATATATCTTAGCTTCCAAGTTTCTTAAGACTTTTGTTCTTCTGTAGAAACAAGTCTGTATTTTGTTTGCTTCAAGTGGGAGTTAGAGGGAATGTTGAAAGAGTCAAATAAATAGGCAAGAGATTGGCATTTAGAGAGAGAGAGAGCATGTGGGAGGGTAATGTATGGCAATAGAAAAGAAAGAGATTTTTTGAACAAGGTAAAATCTAATAAGAGGCTAATAAGTCACAAAACACAACATGAAGTAGGTTGTGCCTTGATGTCATCCAGTTGTTAAATTTTTTTTCTAAAAAGATAGAATCAAAGTTCACACACAACCCATATCTTACTCTGTCTTTATTACATTTAACAAAACATATTGAGTTAAGAAAAACTTTGATAGCTTTAACCAACTTACTACCAATATAACAGATTAAACCAATTCTCATTTAGTTACTTGTCATGACATTGTCCTAAGAAACTCTTTAGTTTATGGCTATAAGATCCTCAGAAGGCCACTTCTGAAGACAGCTTGTGGTGAGCAATTCAGGAAATGGACAATGAACAAATAGGATTCTAGAGAGAGAGAGAGAGAATCTTAACTCATTGAGATGATATGGTTTGAGGATAGTGTTTTGAGTGAAGTAGGGTCACACACTGATCCTACTTGATAGTTCTTCATATAAACGATTTCAAGAAGAAAAAAAAAAAACCATTTCTTAACTCATCAAAGATGTAATAGATAATATAAAACGAATCCAACACTATCTTCGGTTCTTGTCACAGATTCATATCTTTGAGGTTGTGAACAACCATTGTTTTTCATTTTATCATCATCACTCAGTAAAGGATCTAGCTGCGGTCAAATGGTTTTTTTTATCTCTCTCGGAGTTTATGCTCCAATGGCTGTATCCATGTCTGCTACACCGTCGGCTCCTTTGAAAACAACCCTTAGCTTCGTTAAGCTTGACTGTTTCTCTTCGTTCTTGAGAGCTGTGCCGAACACGTGGATAGTGTCCTTCTGGACTCTTCCCATGAGGTCATAGAGCGGCTTGGTTAGATTTGGTCTGTGCATCTCTTCTAGAACCGGAGGTGCCTGCATGTAGAGGCTGTCTTTGCCGTGTTTGACACTTGCTTTCGACAATAGAAGCTTCGGATGTTCTTCAAGCATGTCAATAAACTGGCAAAAAAAGGAACATGATGCAAAAACGATAGAGAATTGAGACGCGAGATTACAAAAATTGACAAACAAAGATAGTATCAACGGTGAGCATGACTAAAGATCATCACTGTAATCAAAAGACTATGAGAAGATAAAAGAGAGGAAGGACCTTTTGCAAAGTAACTGAGGTGTCCAGCTCAATCAGTATACCCGGACCACATACAAGACAGTCCTTGTCCCTCTCGAACTCCGTCACTTTAGTATGGAGACCTTCTCCACCGTTATACCTTGCAAAATTGAAAACGAACCAAATTAACATTGATTTCTTATCAAATTCTTATATTTAAGTAGAAAAAAATTGCATTCCGAAACACTAGCAGGGAAGGTAGAAAGAAAGAAGTAACTCATACGTCAGATAATTTGCAAGTGTTTTGCTGCATCCAGACACAATCTTCAAGGTTTCAAGCGCACAAGCTGCGGATATAATCGCATTGGTGGATGCAATTGCCGGTATTATGTTTTTAACCACACCCTAAATGCAAAAAAAAACAAGCGTTCTCTCACATTTTCTTGCATGTTTAACTCACAAGCACTTCAACATATACTGATAATATGTTAGTAAAGTGAGAAAGAAAAGGCGAGAATGATCATATACTTGTGTGAGAGAGTATGTGACACCCGGAATTCCAAAAAGCTCTGCTCTCTTGATAGCCTGCAAAGATAATGGAAAATATGAAATAACTCCAAACAAAAACGCATTTCATAAACACGGAAAAAGAATGACTAACCTCATCGTAGACCCACTTCATATGTTCTGGCTCATCGGGATCAAAGGATTTCCCACCATGAACCTTCAAGAAGGATCGTCAATATCATGACTAAAACAAATACATATTCCGTCTAGAGAGTCTTAAAAGAGAATCCACTCTAACATACCTCAGGCCACTTAATTAGATGAGCATATTCAATGCAATGAGCTGCATTCCTAGGGGTTTCCGCAAGAGTGCACAAAGGAAACTTCACCTGAGGTGGGAAAAGCCAAATTGTGCACTCAAAACACGGTGTAACTCCAGGGACGATAACTCTAGCATGACCCTTAAAACCTTCGGTTCCACCATCTACCATCGGCTTGATTGTTTCTCTTCTCGGGTTATCATGTTCATCGTACTCTATATTTCACAACACAAAAGACACAGAACTTAAAAACCCACGAGGCAACAAATAGAAAGATTGTTGCTTCGACTGTTTAAAAAGTTTCAACAATTCTCATACCGAGAAACCCACAAGCTACCCCATTGATGTATCTCCGAGCTTCAATCGAATCAAGACCAAGGGCAATGATACTAAAATCGTTATAAAAGTCAAGCTCTTTGTCTTCAATACGCGAAAAATGCGGCACAATCTCCACTCCACTGACTCTCTCCATAACCCGCTTCGCAGCTACCTCCGCCTTAGGCTTTCCTACATCTTCAAGCCTAAAAGCAACAACACCCCCAAAACAATCTAAATTCCCAAAACAGAGAAGCTAAACACTTCCTAGAACAAATCTTCTTAAACCCACAAGCAAATCTGAAATCTCAAAGAGATTGAGAAATTGCCTGAAGAGGAACTGACGATTGAGATTAGTGACTTCGATACGATCCATATCAATCACATCGAGATTACGAAAACCCGAAAGAGCCAAGTCCTTAAGAAGCTCACAACCTAATCCACCAGCACCAACCACCAAGATTCTTACGTAATCTCGTATGTCGTCTCTTAGCTGTATAACAAAACTCAAGCTCAGAAGAAAACGATAAACGATTAGAGAAAACCTCAGAGAGAAGTAAGGAGTTTTTACTTCGGTTCCGGGGAAGAAGTCGGGGCCGACGAGATTCCCAGGTCGGAGAAGAAGCTTGTCGAGGTCTCTGGTTTTACTTTGAGGAACATCGAGATCCGCCATTGAAACCCAAGGACGGCGAAGAGAGAGAGAGTGGGGCGATTCTCCGAAACCTGATCACGGTGGAGAGAGAGAGCAGACGAAGCCGACACAGGAGGACTCCGGATCCTCTCTATTTGACCCGACCTTTATACTTATTGGGTCAACAATGGGCTAGGCCCAATCTTAAATTATTATTATATATTATGAAAAATGTTAATTATCTTTATTAATTTGGCTATTTTTTAAGATGTTGAATAAATAGTTTTAAGCAAACCACTCTTTTATTATTAGTTTATAGTAAAATTTTCAGGTTATTTTAAGATAATCTCTCTTACTATTATTTTTTTTAGAATAAATCATGTGTGTTATATAGTTATTGGGTCAATAATGGGCTACACCCAATCCTAAATTATTATAATATTAGGAAAAATGTTAATTTTTTCTTTATTGATTTGGCATTTTTTAGATATTGTGCAAGTTGTTTTAGCCAAATCTCTCTTAGTATTATATTTTTGGTAAAATAATATTAGATTTTTAATAAAATTTTCAGTGTACACTAATGAAATCTCTCCTACTATTAGATTTTTTTTAAAAATAAATTTTGGTTTATAATATTTTTGGATAGTTGTAATATTTTAAATTATTTTAAGCAAAGCTCTCATTAGATTTGTGTTAATTACTTTTTCAACTTGATTTACATAAACTAAGTTACATATCTTTTTGTTCCTTTTTAATTAGGATAATATTATACTTAGTTAATTAGATTACATACGAACTAATCTATAACCAATAATATTCTTTGGATTGATGATAGGTCACTTAAAATCTTTGAAGATAATGAGTTTTTATCTTTACAACTAAAGATGTTTATAACAACCTAATCAGTAATTACATCTATAATAAACCCACCCAATCAAAAACCTCAGCCTCTGAAAAAACAGAGTTTTTACCAAAATTGTAGCTATGTAAAGTTGTCTGAATCGCCATTGTTAAACCTTTCCTGTTTAAGAAACAACGCATAGAGTATCTCATTCCACGTATCAGGAACTCCAGGGAGACACCAATGGCTACAGTCTTGCCTGTGTACCGGCGCAGGACTAGCTGAACCCAAATAGTATAGTGATGGGTGACCATCGTTTCTTTGCGCAGCCATGACCGTTATGTTCAACAGTTTCACCTTAACCGAGTGGTTAAGCGGCGATAAGACATCTTGAAGAAGCTTCATATGTTCCCATGTCTCTGATGGAACTAGAGAAGCTCCAAAATCAGGCAATCTCTCCATATGACATGTTCCTCCGGTTCTCCAATCTCCTCCCCTGAATGAAAGTAATTAAAAAAGCCGAAACTTTAAAAAGACTGATCCAAGATTCTTGCACGGTAACAAACCTGAAATGCACGGGTGCAAATGTGCGAAAGTAGACATGTGTTCTGCTTGAATCAACCTCTTCTTGAATCCATTTAACAACGGTTTTCATAGCTCGTCTATAAGCATGATCAATCTTCATTTTCATTTTCACTTTTGTTCCTTCTTGAAAGTAACAACCTCTACAATAATAACAATCCAAGATTCGATCAGGGAACTAAACTAAACCAATCCACATTGTTGAAACAAAGAAGAAAAGAAAGATACTAACCCGCGGATAGTTTTCTCGTAGTTCCACCAATGACCAGTGTTAAACACTAATACATCCGCGTCTCTCCACTTATCCACACTCCAATCCATTGTCTCTAGCTTAAGAGTCGTCTTAACCATTTCAGGTGATCCTTTAGGTGGTCGGCTTTGAAGAACCAAGAACGGTGCTCGATAGTATTCAACAGAGCAATTGTAATCATGAAACTTAAACACAAAGAATCCCATATGCTTTGTGATGGTTCTATTGTTCACTTCGTAAACCGAGTTCTTGTTCTTGATTGCAGAAGATAGAAGACAAAGAAGTGACTCCCATTGGTTCCTTCCTATTGAATCTCCTACAAACACTAGCCTCTTGTTCCTTAGTTTCTCCAGCATCAACTTTGCATCAAATCTAAATCCAAACAAACACACATATCAAGAACTAAAGAAACTCTCAAGAACATTTTCTCTCACTTCTCCAGAGAGAGAGAGAAGAGAAGAAAACATTACCTGGGCAAGTTACAATGTGTAGGTTGCCATCTCCACTTAGTGTAGAACAAATCAGTTCTCCCGAACTCAGTGCATCTGAATCCTTCATCAAGAAAGTTGCAATCTTTAGATTGATACAAAGGATACGATTCGTCCCAAACCCATTTCCCATCGAACACATCACATCCATTTCCACTCTCTTCAAAGAACCCAACTCTGCTGCTTCTGTTGTTGTTGTTGTTGTCTTCTTCTCCAGACACATCAAGCTCTTTAAGCCAAAGGAATCTCTCGGATTGATCCAAAAGGTCGTGACTTTTAGTGTTAGACACGGTTCTGTAATCGACGATGAAGAAGCTGAAGACTAAACAACACAAACCCACCAAGAAAAAACCCAAGATTCCTAGTGACGGCTCGAACACAAGCTTAACACGTTTGAATCTCTTAACTGCTTCGGTGATTGGCTTAACTTCATCGTCTTCCAGAGATGGGTTCTTCGACATCTAGAGCTGCAAAAGTTGAAGTCTTTTACTATTAGTATTCTCTGAGTTGATTCTTCCTCTTCTTCTTCCTCTTCTTGTGGTTTATAAAAGAAACCAAGAAGAAACAAGAACAATGGCTTTGTGAAGCTCAAGAGACAGAGCCTTTAAACGATAAGAAGAACAAATCCAAATCCAAAGGTGAAAATTAACGATTCGGTTTCAAAAAATCTAAGCAAAAGTGAAAACGTAATAAAGAACACTACTTTCAACTTCTACTTGACCTTGTTTCGCATAAAGAGATAGACTTTAAGAGAGTATGAATCGTGGGTTAAGTGGTGAGAGTGGTGTGCGACAAAAGATTTAACTTTTAGTGCATATTAAAACGGTTAAGGCGTTTGCGTTTGCG
Organism: Anastatica hierochuntica; assembly: GCA_900406275.1. Lineage (NCBI taxonomy): Eukaryota > Viridiplantae > Streptophyta > Magnoliopsida > Brassicales > Brassicaceae > Anastatica > Anastatica hierochuntica. The sequence goes on from OVAN01000662.1 coordinate 38,638, forward strand.
TTTTGGTACAAACTTTATTATATAACTGAATTTTGGAAATCAGGTGGAATCTTCCGATGAATAAAGAAGTAAGCTTTGAATTGATGAAGCTCGAGGCGATAACTTGAAGCCGTCCATGGCGGAGATTTGTATGAACAACACATCACATGTCATGTGTCTAGGAACAAGATTCAATGAGTCAAAGAGAAAAAAGGTTGCGTACCGTCTAAGATCAAATTAACCTTTAGGAGATTCCCAATATCATTAAAAAGCTTTTGTTGTTTTACTGATGATTTCAAAGCTCTCTTTAATGATTTGTTCGAATACTTATATACAATGAAGTGTAAGAGAGGGAAAATATCTCATTGCTTCCTCTTGTGTTTCTAGCCACAATTCAACCAATGAGTTCTGGTTGAGAGAGCACTCAATGTCAGACGCTGCAATGGCGAAAATCGTCGTAAAAAGCAGATCCTTTTAGGTACCAAGAAGAGCTATAATGGTAACTGAGATCCGCAAATTGTTCAAGGTTTGCAATCAGATAAGCCATTTTTAAACAGAACAGAGACTGTTTAAGGTAGCTGGTAAGGGATGATTCGTAGTCGTTAAGTGTAGTATTCTAAGATAAGATGATTGGAAACGGGCAATGGCGAATAACGAACAAGGAAAAGAGTTAAGTTTGAACAAGGTTCTTTCTTCCTTAAAAGTGTACATAGCTCTATCAATGGAATCTATTATGAACTACTACCTTTTCTCCTCCCACCCTTCGATATTGTTATTGTCCCACTTCACTTCTTCTTCTTCATCTACAAGAACAGAGAGAGTAGCAGAAACATTATGAACATTCAACAACGCAAACATATGAGCTTCTAACACCAAACCATGGATTCATTTAGGTAGAGCAATGAGGTCAATAACAGTAAAACATAAAGATCACACAAACATCACAGTGTAAATGGAAAACGATTCAACATGTAGCATCATCACATTGCTATCAATAAGAACCAGAATCAAGACTTTAGAGTAAAAAAAGATTCAGACTTTCTCAAGAACACAACAGATGAGAGATATGTGAAAAAAGAAAGATTTGAAATTTACCAAAACCCACATTGGGATTTTACACAATCAATCACTCAAGATACAGATCAATCTCTGTTTACACAAAGGAAAGCGAAACAGAAGCAAAGAATCGAGAGAGAAAGAGAAGACCTTGTTGATGATGTTGTTGTTGAGAAGGTGGAGATTGAAGAGATCGTTCGTATTGTTCAGCTTTCTCAAGGAAAGGCTTGTAGCCAAGTTCAAGCGATAAGTAACCAAAAGCCAATGATCCCAACACCACCACCGATGATCGAATCGCGTTGTCCATCGCCGTCCGCTTCATCTTCTTCCTCTCTCTCTCACGGAGATTCTCCGATAAGCTGAAAATGTTTTATTTTTTAATCCTTTCCCTAACCTTCTGAATGAAACAGAGGTTCCGCTTCTCGGGTGAATGTCCATTTGATTATTCGGTTCGGTTTGGTTCGATTCTTTCAATTTTTTGATTATTCGATTTCCAAAATTTAAAACCTCAAAATTTTGATTCCGATTCAGTTTCCCCTGAATTAGATAATCAATTTAGGATACAGTTTAGATATGTTTGTGCATTTTCATATTTTTTGAGTATTTTAGATATTTTTTAATATTTTCGGTCCGTTTCCCATTCATCAGTTTAACAGTAGTAAATCTGCTTCGATTTCGGTTCGATTTCTCGATTAGATTTTTCGATTCCGGTTAACATGTCCACCATTGAATCAGAAGCGGTGGCCTTCTCTAGAATCAACGAGTAATCTGATGTTGGCCAAGCATGGCGTCATCTCTGGCTTTGGACGATTGACTTCTCACTCTTACTCTTCTTCTTCTTCTTCGACTGTGCTCAGGAGGCAACAGTTACTTTATAGCTCACGAATCAATCGTCCTAAGCTCATCAGAGCAATGAGTTTCGCATCGGAGGCCGACGCTGAGAGTATCCTTAGAACCATCACACCATCGCTCGATCCCAAACGACACAAAGGTCAAGCTGGTTAGTACCCATCACTCGTCTCTGCGTAATTCGTGATTTGCTAATGAATCAAATTCGAAAATGGTTTCAAAGTTTCGAGCTTTTTAGGTTTCTTTCTCATGGGTTTGATTGAAATTGATCTGGGTCAGGGAAGATAGCTGTGATTGGAGGTTGTCGTGAATACACAGGAGCTCCATACTTCGCAGCCATTTCAGCTTTGAAAATTGTTAGTAGTTTCGTTTCTATTAAGCCATCACAAGCTCTTGATCATCTGTGTATACCAAAGAGAAAGATTTGTGTTTCTTGTCTATAATGATCGCAGGGTGCTGATTTGTCTCATGTCTTCTGCACGAAAGACGCCGCTCCTGTGATAAAGAGCTATAGTCCTGAGCTTATAGTTCACCCTGTTCTTGAGGAATCGTATAGTATCAGGTGAATACTCCCTTCCACAATGTGTGTGCTCCTTAGTGCTAGGTGGCGGTTTCAGAATGTGTTTTTTGTTATCTGTACGTAGCCAATTCAGTGAGGAAGAGAAAAGAAAAGTTCAGGAGAAAGTGCTTGGGGAAGTCGATAAATGGATCGAGAGATTTGATTGCCTTGTTATCGGTCCTGGTTTGGGAAGGGATCCATTTCTGTTGGTACAGATTCTTCTGCAATCACTTAACAGAATTTTGATTCGTTGATGCTTTGGTGGTTGACTGGATGAATCTTGTGTTTCCAGGAATCTGTGAGTAAAATCATGCTTCTTGCCAAAAAGTTCGAAGTTCCTTTTGTTGTAGATGGGGTAAGCAGTGTCATATAGCGTAAAGAGCAGGATGTGATAGGATGTCGTCTTGTTCCCAGATCTTAATTGTTTTATCTTCTAATTGTTCCATTGCGATACTGCAGGACGGACTGTTTCTTGTAACAAATTCCATTGATCTTGTCAGCAGCTATCCGCTTGCTGTCTTAACCCCAAATGTGAACGAGTATAAGCGTCTGGTTCAGAAAGTGCTGAATTGTGAAGTTGATGAACAAAATGCTGAAGATCAGCTACGTTCTTTGGCTAAACAGTAAGTACGAAACTCATCGGTCTAGAAATAGACAGTTAGAGAATCTTAATATCTCCACAAGTCTTCTGGTGATATGCATTGCAAAATATGATGTTAATACTGTTAGACGCATGTGTCACTCAGGATTGGTGGCGTCACGATTCTTAGGAAAGGGAAATCTGATCTTATAAGCAACGGAGACACAGGTGAGCAACTTTTTCTCTATCTTTTCTTTCGGTTAGAGAATGTTGAGAACGCTAGGTGTGATTATGTCTATTCTTTTTTGCAGTAAGATCAGTGAGCATATATGGTTCACCAAGGCGATGTGGTGGACAAGGCGATATTCTCTCTGGGAGGTGAGTTCACCATTCTTTGATTTCAATATCATTAGATCGCTCAGGTTACCACAGTTTAAAGTAAAATTTCGTAGCCATCTAATAGTCTCCTACATGGATATGAAATTCATCTAGTGTCGCAGTGTTTTTGTCATGGGCGCAACAGCTTAAACCACGCCTTGAAAGGTTAGGATACTTCGTTTATTCGCTCTGCACGAACTTTTTTCTCGATCATTGGCAATGTCTGAAACCATTTTTTTTATAAAAGCAGTCCATCTGAGACTCCAGCCATCTTGGGATGCATAGCTGCATCTGGCCTATTGAGAAAAGCTGCGTCTCTAGCATTTACAAAACATAAGAGATCAACTCTCACAAGCGACATTGTCGAATGTTTAGGGGAGAGGTATGGGATTTACTTTCTTACTGAAACTGCTGCATCAGAAATTCGACAAAAACAAAAAAGTTTTTCTTCTTGGTCATAATGCTTTTTTGTTCGATTCACTTCAACAGTTTGGAGGATATCTGCCCCGCATCCTAATCTGAAGAACACATGAAACTAGATAGAGCTTTATCTTACGTTCTACTACATCTTATCGCCTGTTTAAAACTTCATAGTCTTCTGCTCTCCGTGTCCTTTTTCCTCGCGACTGCTTTTGTCAATAGCGAAACCTGAATGTTGTAGTTTCCAAATAAAGATTACTGCTCTTCGCTTGAAGTAAATTTATACTTTTTATGAAGCATTGCTACTAGTGCCAATGTCTCCAATGGCTTGACCTATAAAACCCGGTTTGAGATCCATACGCTTGGAGAGCCTCCTGCGCGCCTCGTGCAACGGGAAAATTGGAGGAGGACGTGTAAGGTCGAGTCTTGGAGGAGAGTTTTGGGCATGGTTAGAATCGTTGTGAGCATGGACTAGTGCAACATATCTATACCATAGGTAATGTTCATAATGAGAAAGTGTTATCCACAGTGTTTGGATTTGTTATGATTATTCCAAAATGTATTGTGTTTGTTTAGTTATATATCAGTTTCACAATTCAGCAAGAATTGATTTATATATTACTATAATAAGATAATGTATAACAAAGTCAAAAATTACTTTTGAGGTAATAAAAATATATATAACGTAGCCCCACGACCATGTGCATTATATAACACTTTGAGCAACGTTCCATTTGTATCCATTATGTATCACCAATTTTAATGCAAAACTTACTTAAATTAGCAAGTCAACATATCTTCTTCAAATATAAATTAATTATTCTCACATGTTGGGAAGAAAATTTTCACCTATAAAACATTAACTACATAGATACAAAATATTCCATTTTAGTTTTTTTTTGTCGGCAATCCGGATCACAACGGGCCTATCTGATGACATTTTAAACCGCACAAAATATTCCATTTTAGTTTTTCATTGTGTTTGATCCAAAATATTTTTGAAATTTTAATTTCTTAATTTTATTTTAATTACATTTTATCAAAAAAATATATTCTTAACATCTATAAATACCAGCTATATCTCTGTGTAGTCTTCATTACAAACAAACAAACAAATCACATTTTATTTCATCTACAACAAAAACAGAGCACAAAGATGCGTAGCCTCATGATCATCTTCTTGTTCCTTCTTCTTGCCACCAAAACTCTAAACTCAAAAGCACAACACCTTCTTCCGATCACCAAACACGAACCCACCAAACAGTTTTACACCACTTTCGACATCGGAGCCACCGTTAAAACTCCATTAAACCTCCTCCTCGATCTCGGAACCAACCTCACATGGCTCAACTGCAAAAAGCTCGAGTCTTTATCATCTCTCCACCATGTCTCTTGCCTTAGCTACTCCTGCTTATCCATCCCCGGCAATGGCTGCACCGGAAAGTTCTGTCTTTTCCGGCAACCTAACCCTCTTCACCAAAACCTAAACGTAACCAGCCGTGTCGTCCAAGACACAGCTTCTTTCTCCTCCACTACATACGACGGAGGAAGAAAACTTCTCTCGCAAGTCTACCTCCGCATCTTCACATTCTCATGTGCCGGCCACGGCGAGACAGACCTCCTACGTTTTGCTCCTCCGGTCGCCGGAGTTCTGAGTCTTTCCCCGGGAAACTCGTCGTTCGCGAAACAGGTGGCGTCAGAGTTCCCCGTCCTCCCTAAGTTTGCTCTCTGCCTTCCATCTTACGGCACCGGTCACTTCTATGTCGCCGGCGTTAATTATATCTTCTCGCCGTTCAATAACAGCACTTTTCCAATTCCGAGGACATTAACGCCGATGAGTGTTGCCTCAGGAGATTATCTGATCGATGTCACATCCATCTACGTTGATGGAACACCTTTGACGGTGAACCCTAATTTGCTTCTTGGTGGCGTAGGAGCCAAGCTAAGCACGGTGGTTCCGTACACCACACTCCATAGTGATATCTACAATGCTCTTGCTCAGTCTTTTACATTCAAGGTTAAGGTATAATAATATTAATTTACTCAAATCTTTCTTCTTGTTTTTTTAACATATTTATACAAAGTTAATCTCATAATTCATACAACATAATATTTACAAATTTATGTGTAAACTTATAAATTAAAAGATGGGATTTTTCTAATTTTAAAAAGGTAAGGCCATTAAAATATTAAACTTATGCCTTTTTCATGTAGAATGTTGTTTTCATGTTACATATTTCAAACATTTATTTGTAAATTATGAGATTTTTATAATGAAAAAAGGTTTGGGAAAAAGATACCATATGCCTTTTTCATTATTTCATATACAATAATGAAAAAATTACGTGTTTCTTTAAATTATAAAAAGATAAAAGATTTACATTTTTTTTAACTTTTTTAATTTTTTGGGGTTGAAATTTTCACAAGGCAATGGGAATATCTAAGGTCTCATCGGTGGCACCATTCAAAGACTGTTTTGATGCACGCACCGCCGCCGGAAAGAACGTGCCGGTGATAGATATTGGGCTGCTCGGGATGTCAGGGGAGGTGAAGTGGAGATTTCACGGTGCTAATACGGTGGTGAAAGTGACTGAGAAGGTGATGTGTTTGGCCTTCTACGACGGCGGAAACAAACCAAAGGATATGATTGTGTTTGGGACACATCAACTTCAAGATTATATGTTGGAGTTTGATTTTAGCACGACGATGTTCTCTTTTAGTGAATCACTATTGCTCCATAACACAAGCTGCTCCACTTGGCCTTCCCAAAACTAGAATCAATATCACACAAATATAACATTATGACATCTCTCTATTACCTAGTTATTATTCCTTGTGTCACGTTGTGTCTTCCTTTTTTTTCTCGTGTTATGATGACACGTTTTCTATATATAACACATGTGTTACTATTACAAACCAAAATTTAAATAAATTGATGTTATGTTTCTCTTAGGCTCAAATTCGGTCATGACCAATTATAAGTATAATAAGAGAGATTAATTAGATTTGTAGCACGAGGCTAAAAAGTGTTAGGAAGAGAAAGTATGTGTTTTTGGTTTGTTAGCTAAATAATAAATTTTTTGTGGTTAATTTATCTAATTTTTCAGCAAAAAAAGCAACCTCGAATAGAAATAGAATAGTAAGAATGAAAAAAAGAATAAGATGCTAAGGGCATCCACGTTAGTGAACCCATGGGGGTTCACTAAAAAAAATTTGATTTTTTTATCTTTTTTCGTTTAAAAAAAAAAAAATTTAGACCAATCGTGGGCCGCCACATGGCGTGGGGCCCACGAGAGGTTCATGGCAAAAGATCACTCCAGCGAATCTGCAAGGGACGAATTCATCATTATTTCACTTTTTTTTTTGGGAAAGTGTGTGAACCTTTCCCATGAACCCCTAATACGGATGGCCTAAAGACATGTTCATTGCAGATTATTAAGTAGGTTTCTTAGGTTTTTTATAATTAGAAAAAAAGAAAAATGGGATTTAGCGGCTCTTATTAGAAGAATCGGTTCTTATCAACCACGTGTTTATTGTTGATTGGTGATGTGATTTTCTTTTTTTTGGTCAGAACAATTTCATTTTTAGATTTATTTCGGATCCGTTTTTGATCCGTTTTTTTTCGTTTTTCGGTTTTTGGATTCGTTACATATTCATTTACGATTTTTGAAGTTTCGGATCCATTTCAGATATGTTTAAAATATCTCGAACCGAATTCAAACTACCCGAAAATATCCGTTTCTGTTCCGTTTCGGCTCCGTTTTTTTTTTTCTTCAGTTTTTGGATATGATATGGATCTGTTTACAATTTTTAGAGTTTCGGATCCGTTTCGGATCTGTTTAAAATATCTCGATCCGAACCCAAAATACACGAAAATATCCGTATCGGTTCCGTTTCATATCCGTTTTTTTTTGTTTTTCAGTTTCTAGATATGGTAAGGATCTGTTTACGATTTTTGGAGTTTCGGATCCGTTTCGGATCTATTTAAAATATCTCGATCCGAACCCAAAATACCCAAAAATATACCTAAAAATACTCGAAAATACCCGAAAATATATCTAAAAATACTTGAAAATATTTCGGGTTTTTTTTAAATAAAAAAAAATTTATTTAAGAACCCCATTTTGGGTTCTTGCAATAATATGCCAAAATTGCTAAGAACCCGAAAAAGATTCTTATTCTAAAAAAATTAATAAAAAAATGGCTAAGAACCCTTTTGAGGTTCTTAGCATTGAACATGCTCTAACAAGAATTGGAATAAATTGTTGGTGAATGAATAGTAACCATAACAATGAACTGTATTTTTTATTTAATGTAAAATCGATTTTAAGAAAATATCATCAATTATATCATACTATATAAAGCATATATAAGTCATGTTTAAGCTGGTTGAGCATTTAGCTTGAATATAAGACTAATAAAAATTCTTTAAACTCATTATCAGCCTTTATGAAATATACCAACCAAAGGACCAATCATTTTTGAGGAAAGTCTCACAGCATCACGAAAAGGAATTGGCTTCTTTAAACAAGTAGCAACCCCAAATCAAGAAAGAAAGTTGTATTAAATATTAATGGCTTCTTTGAAAATAGCAATATGTTACACATTGAGGTTCCAAAATGTATTCAACAAATTGTAGACTAGAGGGTCGGATCATCATCACAAAACCATGCGTATAAGCTGTACACAATTTAAGGAAACACACAAACCAAAGGTCCCAAAGCTTTAGAGGAAAGTCTCATAGTGTCACGTGAAGGACTTGAATACTAGCTTTAACTTCCATTTTAGTAAAGTAGTAACGATGTCATATCCCAAATCAACATAATGGCCTACTCGAAAACAGCTATATGTTACACAGTGAGGTTCCAAATTGAATTTAACAAGTTTTAGATTAGAAGGGCCTGGTTACCACAAAGAAAAAAACATCCGTATAATCAGTACTCAACTGAAATTTTTAGTTAACATCAACAATGCAAACTTACTAGAAGTTCTCATCTTCATATAATGTTGAAATGTATGAGTAAAAACAAGTATTATGAAAATCGCCATACCCTGGCTAGGCGATCTGATTATTTGCCTATGCATCGGATCAGCTCTATCTATGCTGCACAAGACTATTCAACGAGGACAAGAGGTAGATACGGTCTTATACATATAAGAGCACGTTCAAAGGCAGTTTTTTAAGATCCTTAGAGCATCTTTATCAGAGAAATCCCTAATGAGTTTTTTATTTTCATTTTTTTTTTTGGTGCGATTTAAAAAAAAAATTTAAAAAAACCACCAATCAGACCGCCACGTGGCGGTGGGGCCCGCGAAAAGTGTAACAACAATCTAAGAACATGCCCATCAAGGGTTCAACACCCAAATTCACACAAATTCCAAAAAAAAAAAATATTATAATATTAAATTTTGGTGATATCGTCTCTCCCAGGCTCTCTGCCAAGGATCGGTTCTTCAACTGTAGCGCGGGCCCCACGCCACGTGGCGGCCCGCGATTGGTCGATTAATTAATTTTTTTTTTTAAAAAACGAAAAAAATATTAAAATATCAATTTTTTTTTTAGTGAACCTTCCCATAGATTCACTAATGGGGATGCCCTAAGAAACGGTTCTTATTTTGGTATCACAACAGACCGTCTCTTAAAAATCGGTGGGCCCCACCATACTTTTTAATAAAAAAAAAAGATAAGAGACGGTGAAGATCCTTCGTTAATGATGCTCTTAGCACAATTTCTTAGAAAAAAATTAATATAAAATTATGTGGACCCCAGTATTTTATGTTTTTGTGTCAAGAAAAACTTAAGTCCCTAGTTTAGAAAGTTTCTTAACTGTTCGCGAGCACGCTGATACGTGGCGGTCCGCGATTGGTCATTTTTTTTTCTTTTTTAATCTGGCAAAAAAATAGTAATAAAAATATAAAATCTGTTGTTGCTAAGGATCCCAAACGGAGATCCACCGTTGTAGATGCCCTAATTAAATTAGTTATAGAGTGACGCATGTGGGTTGTAATAGTTTTTTCGTGTGAAGAGCACCATTAACGGGGGTTCTTAAGTGGGTTTTTAAGTGGTGAACCCCATAAGTTTTTTAAGAACCGTTTCCAAAAGCTATAATTTAAGAGCCGACTTTGCTTGGATTCTTGCATTGTTCGCGAACCCCAATGACTCGTGACGACCCGCTATTAGTTTGTTTTTTTTTTTCTTTTTTAAAATCAAACCCAAAAATAAAACCCTATTTGGTTTTAGCGTTAGTGATGCCCTAATATTATAATACCTGAGCAGCGCTAATTTTGTATCAAGTACGTACATATTAATGCTTAAAATGTTACGTAAACTAGCCAACTCAGATCCACCGACTGATCTTCTCCATTTTTTTCAATATAATATAAATGATTTTGTCACGTTTTAGATCATTATGCGCATATTACTATATTGTTAAGTCTCTTTTGTAAGACTCCGCGTTTAAAAACACCATAATTTTAGCTCTACGATATCACCATTATTTTAGCTCTACGATACCACTATTATTTTAGCTTCTGGAATTCAATCATATATGTATATTATAAAATCCCATTATTTAGCTTTTCATTTTCTAAGATCCAAGATGTGTCTTTACATCTATAAATGCGACAAATTCTTCATCACAAAAAAAACAAAGTATCAATATTCATTTCATTTTACTACAAAGAAACAAAGAAAAAACAAAGATGTGTGGCCTTACACGCCTCATCGTCGTCCTCACCATTGTCTCCGCCGTAACTTTGACATCAAAGGCACAATATGTTCTTCCCATCACCAAACACATGCCTTCAAAACAATTCTACACCACTTTCAACATCGGAGCCACCGTGAAATCTCCCGTAAACCTCCTCCTCGATCTCGGAACCCACCTCACGTGGACAAACTGCACCAAACTCAAATCTTTATCATCTCTCCGCCTCGTCACATGCCAGAGCTCAACATGCAAATCCATCCCTGGAAACGCCTGCGAGCTCAATAAACTCAGAACCTGCCTTTACCGGCAACCTAACCCTCTCGGCCGCGAAAACCCCTTCGTGACCGGCCGTGTCGTCCAAGACACAGCCTCCATCTTCACCGCAAGTGGCGGGAAGTCGCCATCCCCGGTTTCCTTCCGCCCCTTCACATTCTCCTGCGCCACCGAGAAAACCCCTCAAGGCCTTCCTTCTCCGGTCGCCGGAGTTCTTGGTCTTTCTCGATTAGACTATTCATTCTGGAGACAAGTGACGACGGCGTTTAACGTCATCCCACAATTTGCTCTTTGCTTGCCTTCTTCCGGCGCCGGTCACTTATACGTCGGCGGCGTTCCACAAATTGCATTCACGACTATGACGCCGTTTGAAAGCTCTGCCTCAGGAGATTATATAATCACCGTCAACTCCATCTACGTCGACGGGGCTCCTTTATCTTTGAGCCCTAGTTTGCTCAACGACGGAGCCAAGCTAAGCACGGTGGTTCCGTACACCACACTCCAGACTGATATATACAATGCTCTTGCCCAGTCTTTTACACTCAAGGCTAAGGTAAATCAATTAAAAAAAGTTATGTATTCTTTTAAAAATTTAGGCAATATGCAGTAAATAGCCCAACTTTTTGTTAAAGTAAATAGCCAAACTTTAAGATTTTATTTGAAAAATAAAAAATTAATGAAATTATGCATAAGTTATCTTATTTAATACAAGATTAGGAAAAAATGATTTTCTTTTTTTATAATATTATTACCTATTTAAATTATAAATTATTTGAAAATAATAAATGATAAGATCATATATAATTTGTCTTATTTATTACGTGAAGTAGGGGGAAAAATGGATTTTTTGCTGTTTTTTATAGAAACATTTTAAAATATGAATCACGCGCGCTATTTATTTAACACTTGAAGTTAAGCTATTTTTATTTATATGATTTTTTTGTCACCATATCACATCGAGTAATTTTATTTAAAAAATTAAATATCTAACAAAATTAATCCTAAATTTTGATAGTGAAAAAATATTCTTTTGAAACTAATCATTTATCTTTTTTTTTAGAAAAAAAAAGAGTAACCAGTTCTATTAATATTTTCTCTGTGTTGAAACACCACAGGCAATGGGAATATCTCAAGTCCCATCCGTGGCCCCTTTCAAAAACTGTTACGATGCACGCGCCGCCGGCGGAAAGAATATTCCGGTGATAGAGATTGGGCTGCCGGGGAATATGAGGGAGGTGAAGTGGAGTTTCCACAGGACTAACACGGTGGTGAATGTCAACAAGAAGGTGATGTGTTTGGCGTTCATCGACGGCGGAAAGAAACCGAAGGAGAATATTGTGGTTGGGTCGCATCAGCTTCAAAACTATTTGCTCAAGTTCGATATGAGCATGACGCGTTTTGCGTTTAGTGACTCACTCTTGCTCCACAACACTAGCTGCTCCACCGTTTAATTAGTAACATCACAAGAACTTTATTGTTATAGTTCATTTCAAAATAACGTTTGTTACGTTCACCATGCATTTGGTTTTCACGAGTTGTTTGTTTTGTTTTTATTCAGTTATCTAATAATAAATTTGAAATGAAATTGTAATTCATGCATATGCATGCATGCTTTTTATGATATTCGTTGAATATATATCTCAAATTGTGAAAGTGCGAGAACTACACCAGAAATTGTAACACGAGTACTACTACAGAGACTGTGTGATGTGGAGTACGACAAAAGTTTAGAACATAAAGTGCAACAGAGGTTTTCTCTACAAAGAAAAGTGTATTATTAGGATCCTTTCAAAAACAACTTACAAGTATACTTTTGAACAAAATAATCTAGTCTAACACGACTTTTGGATCGAATACAAGATCCAAATGTCCTCTCACCTAGCCCTTATGTTTTCTCTTGCTTACAAGCCTATAAAAACCTTTATGCTAGATCTCTCTTTTGTGTTGTCGAATACAAGACAAGTTTTTCCCTATTTGTACATAATAGAGAATCTCAGCATATCCACTGTAACTTTCCAAAGGAAGAGATATTTCCAAATCCCTTCTTTATTGTTATCTTTCCTATTTTTTCTCTACAAAATAGAAAACTTCCTTATGCGTGTTATCTTCTCCAAAGCGAATATTCCTTTTCCAAGGCATATCTCCAACTGTTCCTTAGCCTCCAAGACACGTCTAACTTAGCTCTCAATCCCGTTTTAAGCTCCGTAACTCGTCCAACTTGTCTGACACAGTTTATGCAGCATCAGACTGCTACAGGCACACTGTAAGAACTTGACACTTATGTAGCAAGCCCACTGTTACAGACTCTCCTTCAAACCTCTGCATCTTCAATCTCACCGCCTCATATGGAGATTCTAAACTCATTAAGAGCCACTTCAACAAATTGATGTACAAATTTTCTTTCGTTACGTTGTTTATCTATGGTCTCTTTTGGTACCGATAAATGACCATTTTTTCCTCGTCTCGCTTTAGGTTAGGCTCCGTTGTTATGTTAAAAAACAACTTAAAGGCATTGATATTATGTCAATTATGTTAGATTACATAATCTTTTTTTTATTACGTATCGTAATCTTTTCAGGCAAATTTTAAATGCGTCGGTTTAAAATTTGAAGTTTAAAGTATGATGATGGTTTTATTCCTATTGGTTTGTTAGTATCACTTTCAAGATCCAGCAAAAATTGATCATCTATATTACTAGACTAATATAATATTATTAGAACTCAACAAGCTACCTCGTATCCGATCCTAGCTCAGGAACAAGGCAGTGTCTTACCGCGTCCCTTAGAGCATGTGCGATGGTGAACCCCTTAAAAAGGTTCTTAATTTTATTTTTTTGTATCAGATTTAAAAAAAAACAAAAAAAACTATCAAATGCACCAATCGCGGGCCGCCACGTGGAGATGGGGCCCGCGAACATTAATATACTTTTAGCACAATTTCTTCACTATTACTAATTTTTTATTAATAAATTTCTTAAGAACTCATGCTAAGAACCTTGTAACATCCCCCATTGGGGATGCTCTTAGTGCATTTTTTAATTAAAACAAAAAACAAAACAAAAAGTGAAGAGACGGTCTTAAAATTTTTAATTAAGAGAGTTTTTACCGCGTCTCTTAAGCTTTTTTTTTTATTAGAACAACTTCATTTTCGGATCGGTTTCGGTTCCGTTTGAGATCCGTTTTTTTGTTTTTCGGTTTTTGGATCCATAACGGATCCGTTTACGATATTTTTGGATTTCGGATCCATTTCAGATCCGTTTAAAATATCCCGATCCGAACCCAAGATACCCGAAAATATACCCAAAAATACCCGAAAATATCTGAAAATATCCAAAACCGAAAGAACCGAACCGAAATCGAACGGGTAACCGAAAATATTTCATGTTACGGATCCGTCAAAAAATTAAATGTAAATTAACTTTATTTTTTAATAACCCTAAATTAAGAGACTAGCATTGTAGCACACAATTTACTAAGTCCCTTAACTAAGTCTCTTAAGTCTTAACCCACAATTAATATTAAAAAATTACTTAAAATATCCATTAAGAGCACGTACAACAATATTCTTAACCCGATCTTTGGCGTTAATTTTAAGGCAAATATATATATACTAGGGGGAAGACCCCC
>OVAN01000663.1:0-45955 GCA_900406275.1 Anastatica hierochuntica
GTTTTCGAGACCCTTTTCAGGCATCGATTTCGTCGGGACAGTTTTTGACCCAAACAGTACCCCATCAATCTCCATGTTTGAACCATGAGCTGTTAGTTCAATTTGTTGGTTGACTCCAGTTGCTTGAAACGATTCTGTCTCTGAAGCTTGAATCGATTTATCCTTTAGAATCGCTTCTTTCCACTGACTCAAATCCTCCCCAACATCAAATGAGTCGTTCTCATGAATCGTCCCTTCTCTTTGGCTCTATGACTACGCTTCCAACTCCTTAAGACTGCGTTTGTTTTCTATGCAAACATTGATCCTTGCTGGATCATCAATCTCACCAAACCTCAATAGCATATTTTCCTTTAATCGATCCAGGTTTCAAAAGGAAACAAGGCTCGATGGTAATGATACCATGACTCAACCTTTCTTTTAATGAAACAGTGAGCAAAGTTTATCTTCTCCAGATCATTATATTTTTCCTGATCAAAATAGTTTTCAACCCAGTCATGTAGTGGTCGCAATTCCACTCCGTTAAACACATGATTCACAAAATCTTCATCCAACTCCATCGCTAAGCTCGATCATGTCACGACGTGCCAATTGATAGAGTTTGTGGTTCGAACTCTTCACTCAAACTCTATAAAAGCAATCCAAGTATAATATGTAAAATCTCTTTAGGTAAAGTAGAAAGATTTGATTACAAAGATGCTCAATGGCAAGAGACTCTACATCAACATAGATGTACACATCTCTCAAGCTTGGATCAATATTGATGCTTCTAATGACACATCACCATTTAAGAAATCTCATCAAGCATAAAGAAGAAGAGAAAATACTAAAACAAGTAACACCACAAGAAAACAGGCCATTTGCGAGGAAACTTTGCGAGGAATAAAAGTCCTCGCAAATTTGCGAGGCTTTTTTCTTTTTTTGAAAAACATTTTCTCGCAAATCAGTCGTAAATTTGCGAGGGTACAAAAACTCGCAATTTCTTCGCAAATAAGCGACCAATTTGCGAGGAAAATTTCTCACTCGAAAATTTGCGAGAGTACTGCGAGGAAACAGTGAGAGAACATTTGTTCCTTGCAAATTTTCGAGGAATTTGCGAGGATAACTAATTTTTAGGTATACACGTTTTGCATATGAGTAATAAACATTTGCGAGGAGAATTTTCCTCGCAAATAACTAGCAAAATACTCGCAGATTCCTAGGAAAATCCTTGCAGATTCCTAGCAAAAAATGGCACTTGCAATTTCCTAGCAAATCCATAGCAAACATTTTCTATATATACAACTCCATCCTCTCCCATTTCAATCACAAAATCTCAAAAAAAAACATCACAGAAAAAAAAATGTCAGGTTCAGAGCATGAAATTTTTACCTTATGAGGATGGATGTATATGCAGAGAGATCCAGATACCGGTGAAGTAACAAAAGAGTACCGTGACAGTTTGCGCGGATTCATCTATTAGGCGACAAACAAACCCCTAGCGCAAGAGAACAATAAAATCTTCTGCCCTTGTCGAAAATATCAGAAGGAGAAGTATATCTCAATAGAAAATGTGAAGAGACATTTATTTAATAGAGACTTCACACCAAATTACTATCTATGGGTTTTGCATGAAGAATGTTATAATGTTGAAGAAAGTAGAAATTCAAGTCGTGGGAACCTAAATAAACGAAGTAGTCGTCATCAACATAAAACAGAAAATAGGTTTCATGATATTGTTACAAATGCATTTCTGGAAACATCATTTGCATTTGATGAAAATGTTACATTTGCTGATGTTCCATATTATGAGGAACCGAACATAGATGCAAATTTTTGTGTGATATATTAGACGCTTCTAATCAACCTATCTCCGTTGGATGTAGAGAAGGCCAATCTTAATTATCATTGGCATCTAGGATGATGACAATTAAAAGTGATTACAACTTACTTGAGAATTGCATAGATGCATGGGATGATTTAATTAAAGAGTATTTGCCTGTGGACAATAATTCGGCTGAGTCTTATTATGTAATTCAGAAATTGGTTTCTAGTCTTAGGTTACAATCTAAAATGATTGATGTATGCATCGACAACTGCATGATATTTTGGAAAGATGAACCAAAGTTGCAGGAGTGTCGCCTTTATGGGAAACTGAGATATCAACCTACAAGTGGACGTACACGCGTACCATTTCAGCGGATGTGGTACTTGCCAATCACCAATAGGCTGAAGCGTCTATATCTTTCAGAAAAGACAGCGACTGCCATGAGATGGCATGCACAACACAACTGGAGATGGAGAGATTACACATCCGTCAGATGCGAAATCATGGAAACACTTTCATATGGTATACCCTGATTTCACTAATGAGTGCAGAAATGTGTATCTTGGTTTGTGTACAAATGGGTTCAGTCCATTCGGAATGTCCGGTAGAAACTACTCGCTGTGACCTATCATCTTGATGCCGTAAAATCTCCCATCGGAAATGTGCATGCAAAGGGAATTTATATTCATGAGCATTTTAGTGCTCGGTCCTAAGCACCCGAAGATATCTGTAGACGTTTTTTTCCAACCTTTGATCCATGAGTTGCAGTACTTATGGTATGCAAGTGTTTTTACGTTCGACCAATCACAACAGCAAAACTTTAAGATGCGTGCGATACTTATGTGGACCATCAGCGACTTTCCCGCATACAGAATGCTATCGGGGTGGACAACTCATGGAAGGTTATCGTGTCTTTACTGTGCACATCAATCTGGCGCATTTCTACTTAAGTATGGACGTAAACCTTGTTGGTTTGATTGTCATCGTTGATTTCTTCCAATGTTCCATCCTTACAGGAGGAACAAGAAATTGTTCACGAAGAACAAAGCTGTTAAGTTTTCTTCCCCAGTGTATATGAGTGGTGATGCTGTCTTGGAGCAAATTAAGTATTACAGTGCTCAAGAAACCGTATAGCATGGCGGAAATTGGCACAAAAGAGCATCTTCTGGAAGCTCCCATACTGGAAAGATCAATTGGTTCAACACAATCTTGATGTGATTCACATTGAGAAAAACTTTTTCGACAATATCATGCTTACGCTTCTGAATGTGCAGGGCAAGACGAAAGAAAATGTCAAGTCTATACGTGATTTAGTTGACATTTGTGCCAGGAGCAAATTACGTATTACAAGGGATGGGAAATTACCAGTACCTTGTTTCCGATTAACAGCAGAAGCGAAGGGAGCACTGTTTGATTGGGCAGAATCTTCCATAAAATTTCCAGATGGGTATGTATCAAATTTCTCAAGGTGCATTGAGCAGGGACAAAAAGTTTCAGGCATAAAAAGCCATGATTTTCATGTATTTATGCAGCTGCTCCTACCTTTTGTCCTACGCGAGTTACTTCTGCAACATGTACACGAAGCAATAGCGGGTAATATATCTTACTTTTACATTCAATTAATGAATTTCTTTTGTAATTGTATATGCATTAATATATTAAGTACTGTGATTACGGTTTGATTTTTAAGCATTGGACTATTTTTCCGCGATTTATGTGCCCTGACATTGATTAAGGATGGGATTGCGAATATGGAAAGTAATATTCTGATACTGCTTTGCAACATGGAAAAAAATATTTCCCCCGTCATTCTTCGATGTTATGGAGCATTTCTCGATTCACATTTCACGTTTCAACAAGAAACGAGTAAATGTTAGAATACGACATTTATACAAACATTGATCTCAACGTTACCCGACCTTATAACGTTGATCTCAACTGTAACTTTCCATACAATTCATACAAACATACGACATTTGTTCATATATGTTACAATATTATTGCTTGTTGTATTTTAGGTTCGAAATGAATATCTTAATTATAATTAATGATATCATATTTCTAAATACTTGATAAGGAATTTTGTTTCGTTCAAGTTTAATCCCAAACTAAACTCCTAAGCCTCAAGATTAAGGCTAATAGTTGTAGTAAATGGGTCATCGAATTCATGAGGAGCAAAAATCAACACATTCAATCTATAAGATTATTCAATTAAGCTAGACTAATCATTAAGAGTGGTTTTGGAAATCAAACAAATCAAAATAAGAAAAATAAACAAATACAAGAACAAAGAAGTGATATGAGGATTCAAATTAAAGATGGAAGCATGCGATTCATGAATTGAGCAAACAACTAGATAGTCTAGATGATACTAAGATGCAAGGGCTAATCATTCAAGGACAAGACAACAATCAATTAATCCATTTCCATGGAATTAATCCATCTAATGATCTAAAATTGGACCAATCTCCCGATGACAATTTAGAGATCATTAGTCATTAAACACAAACTTAAACATCCACTAAACAACTTAGACAACTATGCCCATAGGGTAAGATTGAATAGCAATCATAAGGTTCTCTTGGGAATTTCATCGAACATCTTCTAGGTGTGAAATTCCTAGGATCTAGATTTTGATTGATCATTTTAAATCTAACAATGAATACTCCCTAATTATCTGAATCTAATAGTATTTAACCCTACACACCCTAATAACATCTAAATCTAATCTAATCTACTCAACCCATGGGTCACAAAATGAAACTACTCACTAATCATGGCTCTAAAACATGTATAAACATGAAATAAAACCATAACCATGATAAGAAAAGAAGATAATATAGAAAAGATTAAAACTTTCAAATAGAAAACAAAGATTTAACAAGGTTTCAATGTTGGATCAACAAGAACAAGTAATAGAGAAAAGCTTAGGATTTTAGAGTGAATTGAACTATTATTTATACAAAAGTTGAAATAGGTCGGATTGACTCGGGGTAAACCGGATCGAACCATGGATCTTCTTGAGTTTCGGGGAAGGTTGGCGGTCCGAGAAGGAGTTGTGGACCGCCAGCCAGAGGTGTCTGGACCGCCAATGGTGGTGGCTAATAGAGGCTGGCGGGCACGTGACTGGTTATGGACCGCCAGTCTTGCTTGGTGGTTGGTTGGCGGTTGTCTTGGAGGTTGTGGACCACCAACCAGTAGCTCCTGGACCGCCAGGCTTCTTATTTTGGTGCTAAACGTGTCCATACTTGCGTTCGAGTCCCGTGATTCATATGTTTTCATCAAGGCAACCTGAAATAGGGTAGAAGAGAAGAGAAGAATGTACAAATGCATTTCCTAAGACAATATATGATACTTTCTAATTACGACTCGAAAAACATCTTAAAGCGATCTAAAAAGTTCTAAAACGCAAAGAAAACTCTTTTAGACTCTAAGCTATACTATGTAAAATGTGTAAACATCAACTATATAACATAAACCCTAAACCCTGAAATATATTTTTTAAAAATATTTGAATATTTTGCAAGGATTCCTCGCAAATTAATCCTCGCAAATTCTTGGCGTCAACTAAAATATTTTAGTGGGAAACCTAAAATTTTAGCGGGAACCCAAAAAATTGCACGAATTTTACGAGGATTCCTCGCAAATCTTTGAAAATATTTCAGTGGACCGCCAAATTTGCGAGGAAGTTGTGACCGCTTTGCAAGGGAATAAAATCCCTATATATACCAGTCCACCCCTTCCTCTCTCATTTGCGAAAAATCACTCTCTCTCTCTCTAAAAGTTCTCTCTCTCTCTCCCTCCGTTTCCAGCTCACTCTCTCCAATTACACTTCCAAAACATAAAAAATGGTAAGCTTTTAATTAATTTACTTCAAAGTTATTAATTGTTAGCTTTTAGGATAATTTGATTTTTTAATTAATATATTTAGGTGGTTTAGACTGGATTTAAGTAGATAGTCGCAAAAATAATTATAAACAAAAATTAGATTTTGAATTAATTATATTTAAATTTTTAAAATATTAATTACGATCTAAAATTTCAAAATTTATATAAAAAATTTATGTTCTAAATCATTTTTAATAATTACTTCTTTTTTTTTAACAATTATACACAAATATTTAAATTAATTAAATATGTAGACGGACGAGACATCGTACTAGATCTTTCTACAACAATCCTCTAGGTCTACACATGCCAGTACGAGTTCGGGACGAGTTCCGGACACGTTGTCATCTCAGCAGCCATCGGCGACGGCTATGGGGGCCACAACGGCCCCGCCACCACGACGATCCGGGATGACTCTCCAGGATCTACTTCGTAGTCGAGGTCAGGTGTCTTTGCTGCTTCTTCACCTTGTACGACCTACGAGGACACTTTGGTAATATAATTTTTAAAAATTCATATCAACTATATAGTTTTTTACTAATCAATTCATTTTTCTTTGTTTCAGGTTCGACGAAGACGAGTCTGTTGCTCAGTCCATCACGAAGATCTTCCAACGCCTCTATTCTGTGGCGTACACCAGCTAGACTAAGACTCCTCGAGCGGCTGTCGATTCTTGATTCGAGGCGTTCGTCGCAAATTTTTATTTTTTTCGCAATTTATTTTTAAATTATTTATTATTTACCATTTACGTTTTTTGGCAGCAAACATACAACTGGGACTGGTCCTTCAACGAACGGGTGCGTGATGAGTTTGAGACTAAACTAAAAGCGCGCCTCTCGGACCAAACCGACCGCTGGAAGAAGAAGTGGAAGAAAGATCGAGAATGGAAACCGATCTGGATGGACCCGGACGTTTGGATCGGTCTAGTCGCTCTCTGGGAAGGGGGGGACCCACCAGGTGAAGAGCCAACAATGTGTCTTGGTTCGGAAGAATCCCGAGACACAGGTGAACGACGCGACACATCTGGCTGACCAACACTCCTTCAGGGTTAAAACCCGAAAAATTGTAAGTTTTGTTTTTAAAATTTTGTAAATAATTAATTAAATTACTAGTTTTTAGATTATTAGTTTACTTATGCATTGAAAATTATTATATTTTTAATCAAGGCTACGACTGCACATTCCGACACCGTCGATCTTCTAGCAGTGCTAGAACAGACGAAGAAGAGGTCGGACGGGACTTTCGTGGGTAAGAAGTCCGAGCGACTCTTCCACAAGGTCAACTCGCGGATTGATGCGGCCGAGATAGAGCTCTTGATGGAGAACCCAGATAGCTCGGTCCAATTCGGAGGCCTTTCGTAGTTCGAGAATGACCAAATTTTCGCTGAGGTTAGTAGTCCTATATTTTTTAATACAGAATTCTTATGATTTTTTATATATTGAATAATGTTTATTATTTTATATTATAGGTTGCTCCTCGATCGAAAGGTCGACTTTTTGCGTTGGTTCTCTGCATGTTGAGGCTTCTTCTGCAGCATCCGGTGTTCAGTGCCCCCGCGTCAATCGAACGAACTTGAGGCGAAACTCCAGAGAGCTGAGCAGGCGCTTGTGGAGATGCAGAGATAACTCTCATTCTCTGCTGTTCGATTATATGGCGGCGAACAACTCCGGCTTCGCACAGTTCTACGCGGCGCAACAGTAGCTGGACGAGGAGCGCCTCCGCTAGCAGCCGGAGTAGCTTTAGATTTTATGTTTTTATTTTCTTTTATTTTTGTAAAATATTTTAAAAATATTTATTTTAATTTTAGTTATAATTTTAATTTTATTTTAATTTATATTAAAATTTATTTTAATTGAAATTTAATTAATTAAAAAATTTTAAAAAAACACATAAAATATTTGCGAGGATCTCTCGCAAATTCCTAGCAAATTATTTGCGAGGAAATTGCGAGAATCCTCGCAAATTCTTAAGAATTTGTTTGCGAGGGATTTGCGAGAATCCCTCACAATTTCCTCGCAAATGTTTTGCTAGGCATTTGCGAGGATCTTTCGCAAATTTCTCGCAAAATTTGCGTCTGTACATTGACTCGCGAGTCTCTCGCAAAATAGTTACTCGCTGCTTCCTCGCAAATTTGTAAGGAATGAGCGACAATAATGTTTCTTCGCATATTTGTGAGGAAATTGCGAGGAATTCCGGTTTGCAACCAACGTATTGCGACCGGAAAGTTTTCCTCGCGAGAAAACTGCGAAGAGAAGCTTCCTTGCAATTCCTCTATTTTCGTGTAGTGTAATCTTTATTTATAGTAGGTTTAAGAGTGTTGCTCAAAGCCTCTCTCAACTCTAGAGTCTTCGTTTTTGTGATTCAACACACTTGTTGACTTCTTAAGTCCCTACTTTACTTGAATCTTCTTTCAGGGAACGTATCATAATCCAACGTAATTAGGAAGACATTTGACACTATTTTACCTTAATATAAATCATATAAGGTTCATGTATGTGCAACGTAAATCTAATAACCAGAAGCTTACAACGCTCAACAATGGAATCCAAACCCTGCTTTGACACACTCTAAAATCATGCAATATCATTTACCACAGGTTTTAAAAAAAAATTTAAGTTACATTTCTGCTTATTCTTGACATGATCACTTCAACAGAAATATACGAAAATAAAATGTTCAGTACGACTATTCCCATACACCTAACTAACACATTAAACCATCGGAAACATGTCTCGTTATAAATTACAAATAAGAATGATAGCTGTGGCTGTCAGAATTTTAATGAAATTAAAATCACACCCATGCCACATTTCTACCACAATAAACTGCACTAACTCTAATAATAAAATTGTACGTACTACTTAAACCAAAATAAAATCATTTTAAAAAGTTTTGCATTATAAACACAAAATATCACTATTTATAACTCTAATCATGACAGTAATTACGACTGTATCATGTTATTATCTACACGTTAAAGAATAAAATATGCTAAATCAATTTTTTTTTAAAAAAAGTTTGAAATTTTAAATTAAGGTGTGTTATTACAGTTATCACGAGACCGGAAAACAAAAAAACTTTTTGTCATTTTTAGGCCTTTTTGGCTGTAAGTTAACAATAATTCAACGTCCACCACAATGAAAGTCCGCTAACGTACGCACGACCCCACTCATAAAGTCCACATCTATAATGCGCTCCCTTTCGTCCTTTATCGTTAGCTGAACTGTCTGTAAACAACCCGGCGCATTTTAGCAAATAATTCAAGACTCCATTGACGAGACAAAAGGAAAACTCTGTGTGTCTCTTCATCTTCGAAACAAAGCTCGTGGGAGATTTTCTTCATCGGTAAAGATCTTAATTCCAGATCTTAGTTTGACTTCGAACTCTCTTGTCTTGTGTGTTTCAAGTAAAACGGGATCGACCATTTTGTTTCACTTGTTGAATTTTGATCTTTCATAGTAAAGTTTGGATCTTTTTTGGTTGTAGATTAGTAAAATAGTTTGTTTCTGTGTATCTCTTTGAATGACGAGTCTTACAAGTATTGTAGCAAACACATAACACTGAAACTGAGAAGTGAATTGTAGTAATCAAGAAAACTTCCTTCTTCTTTGGATTTAATTTTCTTTATATGTGTTGGATGTTCTTGTTTCATATAGAAGAATTGTGCTATGACTAGTGCCACAATTTGAACTGGAAGTCCCTTGTAGTGAGAGATATAAGGTTTTAACTTTGCTTCAGACTTGTGTTCTGGAGATGAGCAGAGTCTCTTATAGTTACAGACTCACAATATAGTCATTTCGATTCCCATTTTCGGGATAAGATTTTTCCTTGTTGGTGGCTAAGTTTTAAAATTTTGATATCCAGGCCAAGATGGAGGAAATCATTAGCGAGGAAGCCCTGTGTAGTAGTAGGAGTGAAGATGAGCAAAAGATAGATGGGATGTTGAAGACGCTGACAAAGCTAGAGATTGATTCGGCTTCTACTTGCGAAAAGCTGTTGAACCTGCATGTTCTACTTATGCATCTTTTGGCTTGGGATAATGATCTTGAAGGGATAGGGACACTTGATTCTTCTTCTGCATCATCCTTTGAAAAAGCTTTGACATTTGATTTGTTGTGTGGTATATTGGAGTCTGAGTTAAAGGTAGTAGATGAGGTTTTGGATGAGCTTGAAGCTCTAATCGTCGACACTTCTTATAAGTTATCTACTTGCAAACACGCAAATTATATCGTTATGAAAGGCAAGTTAGGTGAATCTGCTGAATCCTTGAAGCAGTCTAGGGGTCAAGTCTCAGATATCACTTTGCAATTAGTCCAGCTTCGAAGAACACTTGATTATATAAGAAATGGAACAAGTAAGCACTTCTGATATTTTGTTTGTCTTTAGAAGTTTTTGTGCTTTGGGTCTCATTAGCTTTCTTGTTTTTTATCCACAAACGCATTGTTGGCAGGTGAAAACAAGGAGTCAATGGAGTTTTCAGGAAACGGTCAAGATTTAAGGCAGAGATATGCGCTGAGACCATCGGATTTAAGGCATAAAAATGCTCTGAGGATGCTGGAGAAATCATTGTCAAGAGAGCTAGAGCTTGAGAAGAAGCTCATGGAATTCCAGCAAAATGAAGAACAACTGAAACTCAAGCTACACTACACAGAAGAGGTATCTTCTAGGATGGAAGAAGCGTCGGAGTTTATATGGGGACGATTTCTAGAGGCCGAAAATTCTTCGGAAGTGTTTATGGGTATTTCAAAGGAACTTGTTGGTCGTCTTCAGATTATCCAGTTTAGTCAGAATTGGTTGGCCCAGAGAGAATTCGAACTTAAGTCTAAGCTTGAAGCTTGCACTGCACAACTCGAAGAGAAAGATCTTCTGGTGCAAAAGCTCGAGGGAAGGATTGCAGAAGATAGAGAGACAGTTTCAGAAGTACTCACATTGCGGGAACGGGTGAAGTCAGCTGAAGAAAAACTGAAAAAGACAGAGCTCGAGCTGCGAAGTGTCAATGCCTCTAAACAAGAGATTCTGGTACATCTTGCTGAAATGGAAAATGCAAACGAGTCGGTCAAAGAAAGCCTTTTCGAGGCTGAAAGCAGAGCTGAGAGTGGAGAAACTAAGATTAAAGAGCTTAATGCTGCAAATCTTGAACTTACCGAGGAACTGGATTTTCTCAAAGATGCTGATGATAAAAAGACAAAGAAGGTGAACTCGCTTGAGAAGCAACTCAGGGAATTAGAAGTTCAATTACAAAACTCTAAGGTATCATCTGAAGCAAGTCAAGAACAGCAGAACATGTTGTATGCAGCAATATGGGATATGGAGACGTTAATCGAAGATCTCAAGTCTAAAGCCTCAAAAGCTGAGAGTAGAACTGAGACACTTGAGGAGCAATGCATTGAGGTTTCTACAACCAACTCTGTACTTAACAAAGAGGTGACTTTTTTGAGGCAAAGAACCAAATCCTTGGAAGCATTGTTGGTTCTAGCTCACAATGAAAAAGAGAAAAATGCAAAAGAAATAACCACAAGGAACAAGCTTTTGATGGATATGGTGAAGCAACTATCCAGTGAAAGGGAGCGTATACAAGAACAGGTAGGTTGGGTTATGTACCTAATTGTTTCCCTTGAGTTTGTACAAGCAAAGGTACACGAAACCCGCCCGTTGTTGATACATAATGTCTTTTGTTTTTGCAGCTATATTCATTGGTGAAGGAAAATGAAAAACTTAGAGTAAACCAATGCTCGGCGGGATATAAATATCAAAGAAATGGACCTTGTTCTGGGGACAAAGAGCTGTCTTCTCAGGCAGACGGTGGAGGAATAGATGCATTTCCTGAAAGTCTGCAGGCAGGTATTTCCACAAATGAAAATCGCGGTCTTTCTTGTATTGTGTAGTAATGAAACCGCTACAAAACTGAAGCTTTGTTATTTGCTTCAGAAGAATGATCTTGTACTAATCTTATGTGGTGTATGCTCTCTTTGAACAGGAGGATGAGATAATAAGGGAAGAACCTGAAACTGATGTTGCACTAAAGGACCATTCCGCGTCTGAAAAGAGTAGCATGAACACAGCGAACAGAAGGGCTAGCAACTTGAGACGTATACCAGTTTTAGCCATAGCTTTTGTGATGTTTCTTTCATTCTTTGCTTTGGCTTTCGTCAAAGAGAAAAAATCTTCTATTTGAAAATCTCTTTGCCCCTCTCTCTCTCTCGGCAATAGCATTAGCCATTTGTACATTGTGTTGTAAATACTCCTTATCTCTTGTTTTATATAATATTTGCATCTCAAATGTTGGTTTGTTTCTCTCTACAAAACAAACAAGATCAGTCAAATTATAAAGTGATTTCCTATAAATGAAAGATCTCAAGTTGGACAAGAGCAATGTGTAATCAAATAGTATCTTACTCAACTTCGTAATACCTTCATAAAACAAAAGATTTGTTGCCTGTTTAACTTTCTTCTATAAAAGAAGATGATCCAACTTCTCTCTTCATCACTTACACAATCAAAATAAATAAAAAAAGAGCTTTGAAGGTTACAAATTAGCAATGGATAAAAAGTCTCTCAAGCTTGTCTTTTTGATCTCCTTCATAGTCATAGCATTTTGTAGGCTTCTTCTATGATAAGTTCTTCTTCTGTTATGTAATATTTGCTTTGGTTTTGTACTGAAGTTTTTTGGTGTGTAATTGTTGGATGTTCGTCTTTAGGTGATGCGAGAGAGATGGTGAAAGAAGAAGTGAATTGCATCGGCGGCAAATGTCCCAAAGGAAGGATTTGTAACTGCTCGCCATCAGTAGAAACTATAATGGACACTTATGAGACCAATGCATCTTGCCGTAAAGATAATGAATGTATCAAGTATTGTCCTAAGGGTTGCCAAATTGTAAACTGTAATTTTGGAACTTGTTTCTGTGAGTGTTAAGTCAGAAACTGTAGTTTTTGGAACTTGTTTCTACTTACAAGATACGCATGGATTAGTTCAAATAAATAAAATTGTTTCAATCAATTTAGTGATTTTTCTTGAAAAAATCTTTCTTGCACCACTCAATACCAATTAAAATTTGATCATTAAAACCATCTGCGCCTGAAGTTTTGTAAATACTTACATGTCTTCCAACACGATTAATCCTCTAACGCCTTTCCTCTACGATCATTTTCAACGTAAAATCTGTTTTTTCCTTTTGAAGTTAGCCACCAAAGAAATGTGTAAATTTGCTGCTTTGGGGGAAATTCCATACCAAGGAGTAGAAAAGTTGTATGATTAATCTGGTTTCTGACTTCAGATTTGGTTTTTCCATATGTAAATTTGCGGCTTTCGAACAAGTTAGGGCAATGTACGGCTAGGCGAAATAGGTCAATGGAAAGGGCATACATAACTGTAAGTATTTAGAACCGGGGAACCAGGGGTGGGCTAAAAAACAGAATTCGAAAACCCGAACAGAATCCATCTCAGTATTGAATCCTAACCGAACCAAATATATTATTCAAACGAATCTTGTTCCATGATAGTTCAGGTACCCGAATCCCATTCAAATTCGAAAGGGTACCACAAAATCCAAACATCCAAAAATCCAAAAAATCTTATCTCGAATCCAAATCTGAAACACCAATAATCACCTAAAATACCCAAGATTCGAATAAGTCAGTACGTAAAGCACTCAATTTTATGTTCATTTTTAGAATTTGGCCTGAAATTGTTTAAATTTATACGTTGTATATTTTTTAGATATATTTGAGTATTTAATTAGTATTTTAGATAAAAAAATACTTGAATTGATCCGAAAACTCGAAAAAATCAAAGGACTAAAAATAAATTTTGAAAAGTCGAACTTGAATATTTGACCGAACTTGAGAGGGTTCGAACCAAATGTGGTATTGAATTGTACATTTTAATGTATTTTGATGTAATTGAATTTGGAAGCATTTTATTGTATTTTATTGTATTTCAGCTAAGGACAATGTATTTAAAAGTATTCTAGTGGATTTGATTGCAATGTGATTTGGTCGATTCGTATGTAATTTCAAATCATCTAAAACTACAAAACATTATTCTACAAAATAATTCATTGAAATACCCATGACAAAAA
Source organism: Anastatica hierochuntica (assembly GCA_900406275.1). Classification (NCBI taxonomy): domain Eukaryota; kingdom Viridiplantae; phylum Streptophyta; class Magnoliopsida; order Brassicales; family Brassicaceae; genus Anastatica; species Anastatica hierochuntica. The sequence continues at coordinate 13,771 of OVAN01000663.1, forward strand.
AATTAATTTTTTTTTATTATTTTAGTGATCACTAGTTGCATCTTTCCACATTTCTTTTGCTTTTTTTTATTATTATTTTAGTGATCACTAGTTGCATCTTTCCACATTTCTTTTGCAATTTCTTCTCTCCATATATTAGCACTTTCTATCTGTTGATTTTGTGTCTGCGATATTTCTTCAATGTTCTCAAAATCGTCTCTCACACTGTTGCTTTCTGCATTGATAACTTCAACATGAAATTCATCTGAACGATAAAACTTGCGAAGAAAATTATGTAAGGCTGCACAAGCCAATACTAATTCTGCTTGTGTTTTGAAAGGAAATGGAGGAGCCGATTTAAATATCAGAAACCGTGACTTGAAAACTCCAAATATTCTCTCAATTACGTTTCTTCATGAGGAATGATGATGATTGAACAATTCATGCGGAGTTTCAGGATCGCAACCTTGACCAGTAAACTCTTGGAGATAATACTTGGTACTTCAAAAAGGAGCTAAAAATTTGCGTCTATTCGCAAATCCACAATCGGCTAAATAAAATTTACCTGAAATAAAGTTAAGCATATATGAAAGCCTATCATTTAGTAAACAAAAATATATTAGTTTATTATTTAGATAAAAATTTACCTCTTGGAACCTCGAATTTATTAGTACTTATCATGTAACACTTTCGAATCATGAGCTGAACCCTCCCATCCAATGAGAATGTATATGAATTCCATATCAAAATTGCAAGCAGCCAATACATTTTGTGACACTACTCCCTTTCGATTACGATAGCTAGGAGCATCACAACTAGGCACCATAGCAGGTATGTGTGTACCATCAATTGCTCCTAAACAATCCTAAAATTTTATGATTAATTAGTTTCAAAAAAACATTGAAATAAGGATTATATATATATATATATATATATATATTAAAAACAAATGTGCTTTGAAATAAGGATAGAATCTTGTACTCTCTCTGATTTTTGCAGTTGTCGTAGGGCTTGGTTTGGCCATCAAACTCAGAGCAATTGCATTTAAGGCCTTCAGAACTTTATGGAAATTTGTACTAGTCGCAAATTTCGATCTTTTAAAAGCGTCTTTAGTGTGACGATACCTCGAGTTTTGGCCAACGGTGACTAAAAATGTGGCAACCATTTCTTCAACACAAATGAATCTCGTATCTTTGAGATGTGTTTTATCTCTAATTAGTTCACACAACTTGAGAAACACATCTGGATACATACGATACAATTGTCGAAAATGTTGAGGATTTTCTTGTAACACATTGCGTATATAATCAAATCCAACTCTTGTGATAGGTCGTCGGATTGGATACTCTATATAACTTGTAAGTAGAGAATATTGATGTGCAATCAATACTTGTGTTAGTCAAATAATTGTGACCAATGAATACAATACTTTTGTATCTAAATATTCATTCTCCATTTGTTCTTTTGCAATTTTGATTTCTTCTTCTTCCAACTATCTTATTTAATAAAAATAGATAAGCCAATTAAAAAATACGGAAGAGTGTGACTGTATCTAATAAGACCCCCTAACAACCGATATTTAAATTAGTAAAGCATCACTTAGTTAAAACTAAAGATTTATGTAAGCAATATTATTTAGCTATTAGATATTATTATTTAAATATTAAAAGAAATTATTACCAAAAATTCAAAAGACAAATTGTAGAATGACACAAATGAAAACTAAAAAATCTAAAAAACTTAGAAGCCAAAACATTATTTCACGTTCCTACGTAACCGACCCATACATTCTTCGATAGACATGGTGATGAAGATATCTTTCATCTCTAGCTTAAGGATTTCATTCAATGTATCATAACGAACACTTCTTCCAGGAACGAAATTTCTTTGATCCTACCCATAAATTATTCTTTGTTTCTCAGCTTCTCTCATGCTGGCTTTTTTTTGTTGTCGTTCTTCTCTTTGTTGTATCAAGCTAACAACTTGGTTACTAATCCCAATAATTTCATTTAAAGTCTTCTCCATACGACTACTATCCATGCTTGAATGACTAGAATCTCAAGACTCCCCGCCTTTAGCTCTTTTTCTTAGAGGTAGCTTTTCTGGTGGACCATCTGTGTTTTGTGATAAAGTTGAATTCAAAGATCATGATGCTTGAATTCCATCTACATTTCTCATGTTTCCGAAAAGTCTATTATATAGTTTGCCTTGAACATTATCTTAAACTCCAAGAGTTTGTGCATCAGTATCATCCCCTAAGCCAACAACATTTCTTCTTGTAGCTAATCCTTGCTCAAACATCAGTTGTAAGTCTTCACAGTCATCAAATGTTTCATCACGCATATTTTTTTTTGTTTGGATGTGCCTATTAATTAATATCTATTAGTATTTTTAAAAATATATATGGTTTAAATAAAGTTCTTAAAAAGTTAAAATTACCTTCTCATACTCATCCCACACATCGTTAGGAGCAGTAAATTTTTTAGAGAAGGAATCCCAACCAAATCCAGAACTAAACCGTTTAAGCTCTTGGATGCTGTTGTAGTGAGATTTCAAACTCCTCATCATATTTCCATAGTGTTTATGAGTTTTTTCGCATCCAAGTGTTGAATTTAAAACAAGTAGGATCTTTTTCTCCACTGTATGCTTACTCAGAGAACCATTTTTATCGTGCCATCCTTGCTTTATATCATCACAGATGAGTCTTATCAACATTTTGGTTTCTTCTGAACTCCATTGCTCGTATGGTTTCCCTTGTTCTTGTTATGAATCTCCCATACTTCTAGTCAAATGACATTCCATTATACTTTTAGTCAAGTAGCATATTCAATTAATATGTTCTTTTATTATAAACACTAATAAAAAATTAAAATTAAAATTACAGTTATATGTTATTTAATTTGGTGTAAAATTTTTTATGTAGTTAATTTTCTATTATTCTCATTTGGCTGTGAAAATTATAAATTATTATTAAAGTTTAATTAATAATAAGTCTAAATCATTTCTTGGATTGAAATAGAGGAAGGAATAGTTGTTGCAGAAGATGCAAAATAAAAGCAACAATCTCATCAACAAAAGCTTGAACAACAAGAAGAATCTTTTTTGGGAGGCTGTTAGATGAAACTAACATTTGAAGTATGGTCTTTGACCAAGACCACTATACCTCTACTTATAGTAATTATGATTAGCTTTGTAAAATAATCATTCTGTTACTAAAAAAATTGATTTACTAATAACAACAAATTAATAGTAATTCAATAAATATGAATATTCTTACAAAATATTTTTAGATATGAATAAATTGATTTTATAATAATAGTAATTCAATATTTTTATATTTTTTAACTATTGCATTGAAAACTTTAAAAATTTAAAGAAAAAGGACTAGCAAATTAGATATTTTGTGCCATTGTTTCATGAATGGTGCATGCATATATATAATAAAGGCATACAAATATATGCATAGAAAATTATGTGTGTACATTTGGATCCAATGACAAAAAGTAAATGTCTGGTTAAACAATATAAAAACTAGTCGACCCGAATTGAACTCAGAAAAAACAAAATAAACGAGATAATGTCTAACGCCAAAAACGAACATAAACGAGATAGAGAATTGTCGAACTAAACACAATAACTTACATGTTACTGCTAATGCGTAGGTGACATCGTATGTGGCCAAAAAATACCTACAATGTATGAAAGTGAAACAATTATATATGTAAGTGGGGCATATAAAATTGATATGAACAAGTATTTAAAAATTTAGTAGATATACTAAAAAAGTACTTCCTGTAGTTGCAGAAAGATCTAGTTCATCTTTTTTAAGTTTGTTTTTGTTTTTGTTTTGTTTTGTGGTGTGTTGTTCTTGAAAATGTTTATGAGTTATATAGAAAAAGTTATTAATAAGTGTTGAGATAAAAGCTGAAAAATTAAAAATATAATATCTTAGATTTTCAGGAGAATAGCAACATAGTTTATTGTGGTCAACCATTTTATTTTTGTTTTTTATTGGTTATAAACGAAATATGGATATTCAAGAAAAATTCAAAAAAATCTTAAACCACAATAATAAAAAATCACTAAGATTCTCATGATTGTTCTTGTTTATTTTTCTCTACATTTATATATTTTTATTCCTTATACATGTTGGATGCATTGAAAGATTGTATTCAACAAACTTTTAATGGCACATCAAAAATCGATGGAGATTTTCTGTGTGGTGAAATATCAATAATTGTTTTTATTCTTTTTGTAATATTTCAAAATCAGTGGTGAAAAGCCCGTGTTTCTTTACTCATATTTTGGCTGGAGAAATACATCAAAATCCATTTTAATCCAAATACAACAAAATTGAAATGAATATTGAATAACATGTGTTTTTAATGTATTTTAAAATACATCAACAAAATGCTTAATCCAATAACAGTGCTTTTTATTGTGTTTTATTAAATACCTAATTGAATAACACTAAATTTCAGAGTGCATTTAGAATACAATTAATTACATTAAATTACAATGTTCAATAACACCCTTTAGATTCTCACATCGAAAACCGAAAAATTTGAATCTGAACCAGAGCCGAGCGCAGAACTCACTTCCCGAGAATTAGTTAGATCACAATGGATTAAAGAAGAAATAAAACAAACGAAATGTTTTGCTTTTTTTTTTTATTTTGTTAGGTTTTTTAAGCATCAGATTGAAATTGACCGGTGTGTATGAGTCATATAGTATGACACATATTGTCATTATGTGTACAAATGTGCCTATAATTTGCTCATTTGGCACTAGATTTTTTTTTGTCGTGAGAGTGAAAATGAAAAAAAATGACAAGCGAGTACCGTCGTACAATTTGTTAAAGAAAGAAACAATGGACACAAGAGCATAACCATTGTTTATACATCAACGTCCTGTAGCATTTTTGACGAAGGTAAATGAAAAAGTGAGAGCGAACCAATGCTGGTTTACCTCCCTCAACAATAACAAAGTCAAGAAATCATGGGAGAGTTGCAAATATGACCTAAAAGATTTGGTCAATACTAAAAGTAACCATTACAATATCAAGTTTTGAAAACTAACCCTTTGTATCTTTATTACCTTAAAAACTATAGATATTAACGAAAATGTCATTAACAAAACACAAAGCAGACGACGTTATAGTATGTTTTGGGATTTTTTTAGGATCAACCGCAAAGGGCTAGGTAGTATGCTTTGTTAGATGAAATTTCGAACCAGATAGCGTTGCAGAATGCTTTGATATAAAATTGACGGCGTTGTAGTTTTCTTTAGTAACCTAAGTAGACGAGACTGCCGTGTGTGAATTCACATGTGAAGCATACTATTAGCCGACAATACCGTCTGTATTATTAGATGGAATTTCAAAGCAGACAACGCATCCTACTTTAGCCTAAAACATATGATGTTGTAGCCTGTTTTGAAACATGAAGTAGACAACGCTATAGTCTGCTTTGTTAAAATGAAACTTCAAAGTAGACAGCGTTGTAGTATGCTTTGTGACTTAAAGTATACAGTGCTGCAGTCTGCTTTGAAACCTAAAGCAGACAATGACGCAACATGCTTTTAGACCTATAAAAAATTGCTTTGTTAGAGGAAATTTTAAAAAGAGAGCGTTGTAGTATACTTTAAGACCTAAAGCAGACAATGAAGCCTCCTTCGACATCTTAAGCATACATCATTGCAATTTGCTTCTAAATTTAATGCAAATAATGAAGTCTACATTGTTATTCTATATCAAAAAGCAGACTTTACAGACAAATTTACATTGCAGTTTAATTTTTTTTTTAATGAATAACAATGATCTTTAATGTAATTAAATTATTTTTTTATCATTTTTAACAAATAAATATCATAGTTAAGTAATATATTTAAGAATTTTATACAACTATTTACCACGTTTCATTTATTTAGATTTACTTAATAATATATTCAAATATTTTATATATCGTAAAAACATACATCTTTTAATATCATGCAGACGACCAAAAAATTTATAATTTGTCTACAAGAAAGTGAATTTTAGATCTTAACTTCTAAAGAGTTAGTTTTTACTTTTATGTATTGTTTTGTGTTATTTTTAGCTATTTTTACAGAAATCATAAAAGTTTCTAAATTTAAGAGATCTCAAGTATGAAATATCTCAATCGATATAACTTAAAATAGGTAAAGAAATATCAAATATTTTAGTCAACTTGGTATAGCTACAAGAAAAAGGGTCCAATTTCGACCACATTTCTGACCATTTTAAGTGGTTACAATATTTTTCGTCCATTAAGCCTCCGCTTTTTGATGAAATTTCAATATAGTTAGAATGTGGTTGAAAATTTCTGACTACGGAAAATAGTCAGTAAATGGTCAGAAATTCTCGACTACATTTCAACCACTTTGAAGTGGTCAAAATAATCTTTCGACCACTAATCGACGAAATGTCATATTGGTCAGAAAATGGTAAGAATTTGTGACCACATTTAGTTATCAGAAATGGTCAGTAATTGTTCACAGCCAGATTATAAATTTGTGACCATTACTTTTTGACCAATAAATAGTAGAAAAATTTAAACATTTTGAATTTTACAATACCTCCAAATTATATTTTCAAAATTTTTAAAATGGTAGGAAAGTGGTGGGAAAGTTGTCAGAGTTTTGAAAATTAAATTTCAATACGTTTTTGGAGGAAAATGAGATTATGCGTGTATATATATCTCTTCGTAGAAGTTGCAAAACATCATACCCAAAATCTGTATACAAAATGTCCACAAATACAAATAATTTTGGAGCATGGATGTACAATGATCATTGGGGTGCAAGTACCGGATTAGTTATGAGAGAGTTTGTGAATGGACTTACCGAATTCATGCGGTTTGCAACAAAAGAAGATATTTTTTTGCAAAGCGGTAAGATGTTCTACCCGTGTTCTCGTTGTAATAACAATAAATTTCTCGTCGTAGATAAGGTGTGGAACCATTTGTATCGAAATGGGTTTAGACCCAATTACAAGATATGGTATTGTCACGAGGAAGCTGACAATGAGAACTTAGGTAGTACTAGTGAAAATATCGTTGATAGGTTAGAGGAATCTAAAATTGGAGTAGAACCGACATGTATGGTAAATATGGTAACTGATGCATAACGTGAAAATATCTCTTCGTTTATGGATGATACAAATAATGAAGTGGAGCTAAATTTGGAAGCGAGGAGATTTTTTGATAAGTTAGATGCAGCCAAACAGCCGATATATGATGGTTGTAAAGAAGGACATTCTCCTTTGTCTGCTGCGACGAAGATGATGAATATAAAGAAAATTTTTAATTTACTAGAAGAATGTGTTGATGCAATTGCCGGTTTTGTGAAGGATTATCTGCCAGAAGAAAACATGTGTCCTGGCTCATACTACGAGGTCGATAAACTTGTTTTCGGGCTAGGATTCCCATACCAGATGATCGACATTTGCATCGACAATTGTATGATATACTGGAAGTCTGATGCAAACTACTTGGCATGTCGTTTTTGTCAGAAACCTCGGTTTCAAGCTACTGGTGGAAAATTTCGAGTCCCACATAAACGTATGTGGTATTTGCCATTAGCAGATAGATTGAAAAGGTTATATCAGTCTGAACGAACAACAAGATTGATGAGATGTCTTGCCGAGCATTCAAATGAAGGAGAGATTGTGCATCCTTCAGATGTAGAGGCATGGAAACACTTTCAAGAAGTTTATCCTATATTTGCAAGTGATAACAGGAATGTCTACCTTGGGCTATGCAGTGATGGGTTTAATCCTTTTGGAAAGCATGGAAGGAAATATTCATTATGGTCAGTAATTATGACATCTTACAATTTACCTCCTTCTTTATGCATGAAACGAGAGTTTTTGTTTCTTACAATACTTGTTCCCGGTCCAGAACATCCGAAGAGATCTCTTGATGTATTTCTACAACCGTTGATTAATGAGTTGCAAGAGTTATTGGAACATGGTGTTGAAGCATATGATATTTCGTGCAAGCAAAATTTTAGGATGTATACAGCTCTTATGTGGACAATCAGTGATTTTCCAGCTTAAGTAATGCTCTCTAGATGGACAACACATGGAAGGTTAGCGTGTCCATACTGTCAAGACAATACTGATGCATTCCAATTAAAACATGGGAGAAAGACGTGTTGGTTTGACTGCCATAGACGATTTCTACTGAGTTCGCATCCTTATCGTCAGAACAAGAAAATGTTTAGGAAGAACAAAATAGTTCGTGATGCCTCACCACCTATGTTTGATGGTAAGTATCTATTGACACAACTTAGAGATTTTGGAGCTGAAAAGACCGTCGATTGTGGTGGAAATGGGCATTCTCATGTAGATGGTTGTGGCGAGTACCAAAATTGGTATAAGAAAATCATTTTCTGGGAATTACCGTATTGGAAGGATCATCTATTGAGGCACAATTTAGATATTACATTGAGAAGAACTTCTTTGACAACATCATGAACATCGTCTTCAATGTCCCAGGAAGAACAAAAGATAATCTGAAGTCAACGTTAGACTTGCCTAACATATGTGCGCGAAATGAGTTACACATTATGGCCAATGGAAAGGGGGCAACTCCCATTTTCGATTGGATGCGGTTAGAAAGGAGGAGTTCTTCCAATGGATTATCCATAACGTTAAATTTCCCGAGGGATACACTTCTAATCTACGAAATTGTGTTGATAGTCAAGATGGAAGATTATCTGGGATGAAAAGTCATGACTGTCATGTTTTTATGCAACGTGTACTTCCATTAGCATTTGCTCACCTCCTTCCAACAAACATCCATGAAGCTATTGCTGGTAAAGTCTTACTTCATCTATAAATAATAATTAACTAATAGTACTAGTTAATACTTTAAAATGATTATCTACATTCATGTTTTGCAGGGGTAGGTGCTTTCTTTCGGAACCTATGCATGAGATCACTTACCATTGTTGGGATTCAAAATTTGGAGGATAATATACCAGTTATCATTTGCAATCTTGAAAAGATACTCCCACCATCCTTTCTCGATGTAATGAAGCATCTTCCAATTCATCTTTCTCGAGAAGTATTACTTGGTGGTCCTTCTCAATATAGGTGGATGTACCCATTCGAGCGATTCATGTGCCACTTAAAAAAGAAGGTGAAAAATTTAAGCAAAGTTGAAGGTTCCATTGTCGCTCAGAGAATTAACGAAGAGACATCCCAATTCTCTGCATTCTACTTTGCTCCACATGTCNAGCGAGGTCGAAACAATGACGGAGGAGAAAAACCCCAATATCTAACCCCTGTTCCATATATATTTGCACAAGTTGGGCGACTAAGTGGAAAACGAAAAAAACAGTGGCTAACAGAGAAGGAGAAACACCACTTGCATACATATATTCTTCTTAACTGCGATGAAGTAATGCAATATGAAAGGTTCAATATCCTATAAAGTATGAATATATGAATATATACATATATGTATATTTTTATTACTAATTTATTATTATAAACTATTGATTTTGTTAATTTCTGCAGCATGTATGATGATCAAGTTAGAATGTTTTATCCAAATCATTCAGAGGACGAGCTTTATAATCTGAACCATATGGAGTTTGCAAACTGGTTGAAATACGTGTGAGTTTGCTCATTTATTTATGTCTTTTATCCCTTATCTTTATTTGATTTTTATATTACATTCCTATCATTGACTATTTTTCTTATCTTTCTCTCTACAATAATAACTGTGTTTTGATGTTGTCTTGTACTTTTGTGTACAAATATGTTTCTGGAGAGTATGCGAGAGGAGTTTAGGCGTTACATGAAAGAACATCCGATAGATACTAGTAATGATACGCCAAATTTTGGAACAATTTATGAAGACTTCTAAAATTTCATGTCTCAAGAAATTCCTTTCAATGCTAGCAGCCATTTTCAGCCACCTAATTCGACTCAAGTAGCCAGTTCCTCTAATCCAAATACAGAACAATCGGCGTCTGTTCCTCGGGTTACAGTCGATGATCTTTTGCAAGCACCGGGATGGGACAAGCTCACCGAACTGGATCCCGATCGGATTGGAAAAGCAACTTGGAAAGTGTTTCAACTCAGAGTATTCTCTTAATTACTAATGTTGAGTCATGATTTATATTTTGTATTGTCTCGCAGGTTCAAATATGATGACGGTGAAATTTCAAAGGCTATATTAACGATGCTTAAATCTGATTTTTTGGGGCCTTATCCTACATTTCAAGTCTTTCAAGTGATGTTAAAAAATGCTGGTTTCGAGCTTTTGCGGTAACGTAATATGTTTTTTTTATTTAGGTTTTTGCATTGCTTGACACTTATCTTACTGTTTGTTAACTTCCATCAACAATTTAATTGGAATCGGAGCATTACTAAAACCGTGGCAATCGCTTTTGAGAAAAGAGCACAAGATGCATTTTCGAGTCACTTGCACGAGTGGAAGGATAAATGGAAGCTAGGTAAAGGAAAACCAGATTGGATGGATCAAGATCTTTTGGATGGTACATTAGGATGTGGAAGGATGCGAAAGTTATTGCAATTGCAGAGAAAAATTCTCTCAACAAAAAAGCACACGAGGGGGTTTGGGAGCGTCTATACACACCACAGGAGCAAAATCGTTTGAAAGACGTAAGGACGAACTGGTAATTTAAATTTATTTCTGATTATTAAGAAACTATCTAAGTAAATGTTAGGTATCTATTTGCTTAGAATTATTGTTATCAGGATCAAAGTAGTTAGACCTATCTAGTTGCTTGATATGTATGTTAGGTCTAATTGCTTGGAATTAATGTTAGAGCTATTTATGGTCATGTATCTGTTTATATATAATAAACTTATTCGGTTATGTTTCTTGGATTATTAGTTGAAATCAGATTATATGTATGGTTATGTTCTTGGATTATGAGTTGAGATATCTGATTTGTTTCTCTTTTCATGTTAGATGACGACAAATGGTGAAATAGAACCTGACAGATTGACTCTCCTTGAGGACGTCCATCGAAGTCGAAAAACTGGCGAGATACGCGACAAGAAAGCTAAACGGAATGTGGATTTGGTGAGAGATGAGATAGAGATTAGGAATCTAAAACTATATCTCAAGACGGGTCTACTCAACCAGTCAAGCTCTCCGTAAATCAGATTAATGAACTTGTTTTCAAGGTAAGTAAGTAAGTAAATTATGTTTCTAACAATATCAACATATGTTAAGCTCAACTTCTTTTTTTAGTCTTTAATGTTCTCAGGAAACACAAATGATTAAAGGACGTCGTTTTGGTTTTGGAACACTTCCAGATCCCAGTTTTGAAGGTAGTTTCTCAACTTATATTTTGTCAAACCAAGAGAAATTATTGCGCATTGCCAACGAGAAGATCTCATCAGCAAACAAGGAAATTGCAATGTTGAAGAAAGAGGGAAAGGAGAAAGATAAGAAGATCAACTTCTTCGATCGAGTGACAACAAAGCTTCTCGACAGATTTCCAGATCTACGTGATGTGGACGACGACGATGACGATGACGATGAGGAGGATGACGACGAGACTCAAAGATAGTTTATTTAAAAATTAATATTTTGTTAAAAACTTATATATATTGTTGCAGAACGTAAAACTTAATTATGTAGCAGAATTTAATTTTGTTTATATTTTATGAATTTTGAATTTTTGATTTATTAAAATTTAAATATAAACTATCTAAACTATAAATTGGTAGGAAAATTGGTGGGAAAGTAATCAAAATATTGGTAACAAAATCGTAAGAAATATTCTAAATATTTGGTAGGAAATTTGTCGATGTATCGACATAATATATGGTGGGAAATACATCGGAAAATACGCGGAAAAATGGTGGGAAAAGGGTCGGAAATTTTCCTACATTTTCTGACCGAACTTTCCGACGATTTTTCCAATGAAAAATAGGTGGGAAATTTCCGACCTCTTTCCCACTAAACCTAATTTCCGACGCCCGATTTGCAACGACTTTTATACGTCGTAATTTGGTGAGAAAAGGCTTTTCCGTCTACTTTCTCACGAATATGGTGGTCAGAATTAGACCATTTTTCTTGTAGTGTAGGAACAATATTACTACGATATGACAAATTGATTAATAATTATTGACAATGACAAAAACATAAGTAAAAATACAAATACTACAAATAGTATATGAACAGGAAGAACGTTTTGCATGGAGACGACACACTCTTTCCTTATTTTTATTGTTTATAGTGTGACAGTCTTACGTAGTCAAAAATTTCAGAATACAACTGCACTATTGGCTATTTCGCATCACTAGAAATAAAAACTAACGAACCTAACAAGATGTTGTATTTTCATATAAAATAAACAAAGGAAGATAAAAAGATATGAAGGATTGTTTTCAATGGATTGATGTATATGCCATCAAAATCACACACAAATGTACCGTAAGTGAGTAATAAAGTGGAGTCAATGAGATTGATTCTCATTAACACAATTTTGACGTGCATTCAACCACACATTAAAACCATTATATGGCTGTTATAAAACTCAATCAATGAAGTTTGATTTTATCGTCAATCACCCAAACAGAATATATTACATAATTGTTAAATAAATCAACAATATATTTAATACATAATTTTGCTAAAAGAAATTTATCTTATTGACTCTTGGATATCTTGTTTTCCAAAGCCACTTTATATTCAAGAGGAATCTAACCTCTATTTTTATTTGGGACTAGGTACATTTGTTTCATTTTATGCTTTACATGCAATCCACTTTATACCTTAATTTTTTATTCAAATCTATTCCGATTTTGACGTATGAATCCACTATATTATAGAGTTCACTGCAGCAATTACATCGTGCCCAAAATTCTGTCATTCCGACGGATCTTCGTCTAAAATTTTACCGTAAAAGTGGTCATAACCACATCGTTAAAAACGAGTTCTAACATTTGGTATATCATACAATATATATTTTGCCTTTTAGCTTACTTCTACTACCAAAGAAGTCTATCACGATACTTCTCTCTACATCACTTGCACAATTAAAATAAACAAGATCAAGAGTTTGAGGTTACAAGTTAACAATGGATAAAACGTCTCTCAAGCTTGTCTTCTTATTCTCCCTTATAGTCATAACATTTTGTATGCTTCTTCTATTATTAGTTTTTCTTTTGTTGTATGGTTTTTGCTGGTTTTGTATTTGATTATTAAAGTTTGTGACATGTATTTGTGTAGGTTTTCATTTGGGTGATGCCAAAGAGATGGTGAAGGAAGATGTGAGTTTCATCGACAGTAAATGTCGTGAAGGCAACAAAATTTGTAACAACTTGTCGTCAGTAGCATATATAATGATGAATGGTGGGGTTTGCATAAAGGATAAGGAATGCTATAAATATTGTCCTAAGCTATGTAAACCTGGAACATGTGAATGTGTGTGTACTCTTGGATCTTGTTTTTGTCAATGTGAAAAGATATGAAACCACCAAAAATTATATTTAGAAGAGGGAGAAACAAGAGGTATTGATAATTCAAAGATTAATTTAACCTTAATCTAATACGGTAAAGGCACAACAAACCAAAATAATAATTATGAGGTTGAATCTATAGAAATCAAATTTCCATAATTGCATGTAAAGTTAAAGGTTGTTTGTTGGTTCTAATTGCAAGTAAACTTATAGCAAAGTAAATAAATGTTGTAAATTGATGAATAAAAATCCTCATGCTGCAAAAAAATTCGCAAGATATTAGATGACAATTCAAGTAATTTATTGGCGAATCATATTATAATTGTACTTGAGATCTAAACACTAATTTTAATCATTCAATTTTCATGGCTCCTCGTCGAATTAATGAGACTAAACATGCACGAATTTCATGTTTTATTATATTCACAAAGTGCGTCAACATCGACTCTCTGTGACTAAATACGCTTTGTTCATCTAAGTAACTATCAAAATATTAAGTTAACTCTCATTGCATTCGAGTTACCTAAAATCAGAACAAAGTAGCTAATTAGTTTCAAACAGTAAATTCAATATAGATGAAGAACTTTTTTGATAATTCCTCAAACACCCTATTTAATCACTATTTGAAACCTATTAAAACAAACACTAAGTAGAATAATAAAAATAAAATAAAAAGGGTTTAGGGTTCAAAATCCTTATCTTCAACGATACAAATTCAAAACTAGTTTTTCCAGAGCTTACAAAGTGAAAAAACAGAAATACAAAATCAAAAATGTGTAGACTCAAAAGTGGCCGAAATATTTTCATAAATATATAGGTTTTTGAGATCGGTTGAGTTAAGTTGTGATGCTTTAGGGCAAACAAAAAAAAATTGAAATAGCTTTTTTTGCGTCAATAAATGATCAAGCGGTACTAAGCCTATGATCGATCCATCATTTGCTCTATAGAAAAGTTTTCCATTTTAAGTCACCACCAAACGAAACCTAATACAACCACTATTTTGTATAAAATTTTCAGATCGATTTGACGGTAGAAACCCTTTCCAATATTGCCAAATTTCTGAGCATCTTCACGATTAAACATCTCTATACATTTACTTGCAATCCAAAAAGTCAAATTCTCCAAAATAACACAAATTATGTAAGTACTCTAAAAAGATAGTTGAACTCAATAAAAAAACTTTTAAAAATGGTATAAAGGATATTTACCGTATTATTTTAGATAACCAAATTCATATAATTTTTTTAAACCAAACTATTATTCCCTTACTATTATTTGAGAAGTCGTTTTAGTTAAAAAAGCTTATTTGTCAATACTAGATTCAATTTTGCCAAAAAATGATGACATGTCCACTTTAAAAGATGACATGACTCTTGAAAAAATATGATGTGTCCTTCAAACAAATTAAAACACGATTCTTCCTTCAGTAAACAGAAAATCTCTAAATTTGATTCTTCCTTCAGTGACTCGATAATCTCATCGCTGATTTGTTTGTGAATTTGTGTTCTTTAAATTTATAAACAATTCCCTTCTCCTTCTCCTTCTTCTTCCTCTTTAATAGGATTTTGAAGGGATAAATGATTTGGTTGGATTTAGAGACTTTGATTTCAGGGTACTGAGTCGGACCTCTGGTTACAAACGCGGTGGAGCAAGTGATGGAAGCGATGCATGCGCCGGTTTACTTCGAGCCGTTCGAAGTTCACAGAGATATGAAGAGTTTGCCTTAGGGATTACTTGAATCGATACAGTAAAACAAAGTACCTGCACTCAAAATATCTTTTGACTTCATCAATCACCCCATTTTCATCTTTGCCGATTGCTGCCGATACATAATCATGACCTTTATGGATATATTTAAACAAATATATTGATTGCTCGTGTTTGGACGCACCATTCAACATTCATATGAGCACTGTAACGCCTCATCAAATATGCATTGTAAGGGACTACATATCTATTATAAAGCTTAAAACCATTTTTCTCAACAAATCTTCCATCTATTCGGCGTCTGTAAGCGGGGAAACCATTAGCATCAATCGTTGTATCTCTGTTGTTAGGCTTAGGAAACATCTTAGAACACTTTTCTTTTACCAGGAAAACGTTATCTTTCTTGGCTGCACCACATGGTCCATGCATCATCAAATCACTAATCACTTTGTATAAGTCTGGATCCGTTGTCTTATCCAGTATGTCAGCATAAATAATCTTATCAATATCATCAGTAGTTGGGAACTTAGAACTTTTCTCCATGAATAGCAATTTATGTGCATGTGACAATCCTCTTTTCTGGAACTCAATCGTGTACATAGCTGTATTTTATTAACATTACAAAAATATAAACTTACGCAAGAAAAACAAACTATAGAAAATTTAGAAAATAAATGTAATTTGTACATATGGTGGTGACAAAAAAAATAATTTAAACACACTTGCAACCACTTTTCCGAAAACAGCTCCTTTTTTCTTTTTCAACTCTTTCATCAGATTGTCTAGTTTTATTTAAAAAAATCTGCACAAAATGTCTGGTATATCCTCTGTGGTTAAATTACGACCACGTAGGTATCTTGTAATCTCTGGCCACTTTGGATTGCAAGTTAATGTGGCAAAAAGATCTGGATATCCATAATACTTGCATTTGGTCATGGCATCGAGGTAGTGTTGGTTCATATACCTTGAGCCTCTCGTGAAACTTAATGGTATAAATATTCTGCTTTCTTGTTTGGTTAGATTAGCTCCTCCTTTAGATGTAGCTTTTTGAATAGATTCATAACTGTTATACCGTAGCTTTTTCTGATTTAACCATACATAACGCAATCGATTCGATGCGATCATGGTGTAAGCATCCACCAATAATTGCTGAAATAATCTTCCCGATCTGGTTATAGAAGGCGATTCACCAATCCTCTCTAGTATTCGAAATGCGAAGAACTCACACATAGTTATCGATTTCCTTTTTCTTGCAGTTGTGTTTTCAAAACCAATTGGCATATCTAAGTGGAAACTATCTTCGTCATATGGAAACAATTAGGGGTATTGAAGTGGCAGATAGGCAGGATGCATTTCACTTATCCTCTGTAACTGACCAGATCTAGTCTCAAGCACAATGTCACATGTTTCCATATTCAGAACAAAATCTCCAGGTATCAAAGCAGAAACTCAATCTATCTCAAACGATTATGGGTTCTTCCATCTGTACTTCTCGCTTCAATCATTCTCAAACGATATCCTTCACATCCTTCTACATCAAATCTATCTCTCGCTGACCTGAACGCCTTGACATGAGGATTGCAAGCATCTAGCATTGTCTTTAAGATAGCCACAATTGTTTCTCTTAGTTTATCACTGCTTCCTCTTTTAGACCTGCATACAAATAAGTTCAAAGAATTTTATGGCATGACATTATTAATAATATCTAACACGAAATTGGTTCAACAATTAGTATGTATATTAACAATAAGAGGACATTACCCATAAGAAGCCATTCGGTTGACTATCTCATTAAGTGTATCGAATATGTAGAGCTGTAAAAACTTAGGACATTGTCCAACATCTGAAAAAATATCACCGATACGATAATAATTTTCACCAGACATCTGAAAAACATAAGGTCCACGACCATCATTTACCGAATGGTCAATCTTTCCTCCTAATGAAGTGAAGCAAAACATCATATTGTATGCTCTTATGAATTCACAAAAGTGTTTACTCAGCTCATCTCCTCTGCATAATAGTTCTATTAACTCAACTGGAGGATTCTTGAGCAATGGAAGCACCACCTTCGCTCGTTTACAGCACATCGTAAACACTGGTTGTAATTTTCTGTGTCGTTTCTCAATTCGTTCACCATACCACATATAAGCTCCACAACTTTGGCAATTATGTATTGGATTTCCTTCATCATAATAACCTAAAAATGCACAAATTATGATATAGTCTATTATATATGTTTTGCTTAGAAGGAAAAAGAATTTAGCTTACCGTTGATTTGAACACGGATGCATACAATTGACGATGCTGTTGAATTATTGGGAACCAATTTCACTGTAGTACTAACATCATTTTGGTGCTTTGTGTTTGCTTCTCTATTTTCTAAAGATTCACCGATTCTTTGATCGATGTCTGATTGATAACATTCTGTCTGATCATCTGATTCACTCTCATTATCATATCTGTTGTTAAAAGCTATTTATAGTGGGTGTTAGTATAATATCATGTCTAATATAAAAACATGTTTATAAAATAAAGTAAAGTTATAACCTTCTGGAGGATTTTCTACTTCGATTCTTGATGGAGATTGATTTGTGTCTTTTCTTTGAGAGGAGTTATTCTGGTCAGAACCTATAATAGTATTGTACAAAATTATTCTAAACGTTCATTAAATGAATTTAGTTATACCTTACACTAAAATACAAAAAAGTAACCAGGTGTTGTGTTGTAAACACATTTTTTCTCTAATAACTTGCATTCTCTCATTTCTTGCAGCATGCGTTGGTCCTCCAAATGAGTTAGTAAGATCCAACAATGAATTGTATTTTGCTCTATCTCCAGAGCTAATATCACATGAGGTTCCAATGTGTTCTGTAGTGATTTCTTTGCGTGGTCTACCAGCTTTACCTGTCATAAAAGTAAGTTAATGTATGTCCTGCATTTGTATAAATGAATATGAATAAGTTTTACATTTTTGATAATCAGTGTTTCCATTCGCATTGTCATTGTAGTTTGTCAACATAATGGTTGAGTTTTGTCTTGTTTCGGTGATTGTGTTTTTCCTTGGTCTGCCACCTGTAATTATGATATTTATTAGCTAATTGATCTAATAATATTGTATAAAACCTGGTGGTGCATATGGAATTATTAAAATTTTCTCAAATACGTCGGTTGAATTTGTAGTGGTTTCAGAAATAGATGGTTTATTTGGTCTACCACTTGCCATATATGTGAGTTTGTTGTTGTTTTTCATAAAATCGATTTAAAAATGGTAAATTAAGACTTACGCTTCTGATATGGTGGTGTAACAATAGAGTTTTCTTTGTCTTGTGCAGAATTTTTCCGCTTCATTGTCTGGTTGTAGGACCTTAAGCTGCAACTCAACAGGCACAGTTCATGAAGTTCATAATGCAGTCTGTCTGACTGGTATCATGAAACTCTGTACGATGAGAAGAGCAAGACAGAAGAGATGCATAAGGAAAAAGAGTTAGAGAAAAGAGACCTATGTTCTCTCTTTTATTGGATGTGTTGAAATTTATTTATATTTGATACTATAATATTTTCTATGTTTAGATATTACACGACTATGGTTTGGATCTTTTGATTTTGTTATATTTGATTGGATCTCTTTGTGATTGGTGTTTCTCAAATAAATATAATATCATTGTACTTTTTGTTGGACACAAATCATTTTTTCCTTTTTTTGTATTTCATTTAAAAAATTGTTTGACAATAATTTTCATCGTTAGACATTTGTTTTTTATTTTTATTTTTAGAAGCAAAAACATTTACAAACAAAATTTGTTTCTTTTTCAAAATATGATCACGTGAATAAATAAATTTTGTCCTTTTTAAAAAAAAATAGACAACGTTGTGTTTGGGTTTTATATTTGGCCCCACCATGATCTGGCAAGATTTTTTTATGTACATTGATGAATGGTACTTTATAAACGTTGTGTTTGGGTTTTGAATGTATCACCTAATGCTTTCTTGATTACATGTTGGTTATTAACATTCTTATTTTTTTGTTAATGTTTACCACTGCATTTGGATCACAGGTAAGAGAAGTTGCGTGCTAATAGATCACACAGAATTTACAAGAAAAACCCCAAAAAGGATGATGAGACAAGTCTTAAAGCAGATAATGAGGACAAGCCTTGAAGCGTATTTGCCTTAAGCTCAAGCTCGAAAGAAAATTCTTTTGACCTAAACAAATTACAAAGAAGAAGAAGAAGAACAAGACTGGTTTTTTTTTAAAAGAACACTTTGTCTGATTCGTGCCTGAGACACTATCACAAGTCTCTCTCTAAATCTGAGGAAGATGGACGATTTTTGTTAAGTTCTTGAGTGGATTCAAGGAGGTAATAACTGAGTCACGGATCTTCTTTGATTTTTCCAGCTATTAGAAAAGAAAATCAAAAGGAAAAAAGATTTTGATGAGGGCATTCTAATTTGGATTGGGGTTGTCTTCAATGTGGAGATTACAAGCATATGGAGTAACAAATTGGTTCAAACAAAGAGTATTAGAAAGAAGTAGCCGAACAAGACGACGGGAAAAGAAGGAGATGAAGAAATCGGTCCAGATAAAAAAGAATTGGATTTATTTTACTTTTAATTGCTTATAGCTTTACTTGCGGACAAATCCTTTTAATTGATTATCATGTAGTCTTTTGACTCTTTTATGAATTTAATATACATATAATTAAAATTTAAAAGATATTATTTAAGACATAATTATTGACAGTTATAATCATTAGACTTAATTTTGTACAATGATAAAAAAAAACTCAAATATATATGGTATGTTGAGTTTTCGGATCTTCAGATTTCGGTTCTTTTGGATCGTTCTATTTAAGAACCGATTTAGATCCGTTGAACTCCGGATCAGATCCGACGGTTCTTAGAATTTTAATCGGATCTAAAACGAATCCCAAATGAAAAAACAAAATTATCAGTAAAATTTGAATTATCCAAAAACCAAAAAAAAAACCGAATGATCCAAAAAGAATTGAAAAACCCCGAATTAACCGAAAAACCTGAAAATAACAATATAATATAAAAAAATTTTTCTTTTATAAAATTGAAAAAATTGGTATTTAGGGTACCCGATCGGATCCCGGTTTGATTTCAGTTCGGGTACCCGAAACATTTTGATCCCGGACCGTTCAGATATTTGTAATTTTTCGCGGTTTGGTTCTTTATTTTTTGATTTGGATCCGGATCGGTTCTTCGGATCTAGATCTTTTTCCCATCCTAAATATATGGTATATAAAATATTTAGTATATTGTATTTATAAAATATTGATATTTTTGTATTTTTCTTAATAAAATGTTTGCTTCTATTATTAGCATGCTCTATATATAAAAATATTGTTATTAAATTTTTTAAGTAATAATGTTTCGAGAAACAATTCAAACCACATAAAATATTTAAATATATTGGATTGCAATATTGATCAACTAATATGTTGACAAATATACTTATATAATATACGCATCAAATTTTATATAACCAAATATTTTTTAAACTCATTTAATATATTTAAAAATATACAAATTTTTATATACATATTCGCGAAAACATAAAGGTGAAAAATTCAATCTCATAAAAATTTATTTCAGACATAAAACATATACATATACAATAAAATATATTAAATATTGTCGTACAAAAATGCACACACGAGCAATTTAGAGTTATCAATATTTATTAATACCAACATATCATTCTACCTAAATACATATTTAAATAACATAAAAAATAATATAATATAATTATTATATTAAATTGTCAAAATCTATTTATAATCCGCGAACGGCGCGGACCAATCATCTAGTTCTCCTTAAAACTGTATCTCTCTACCAACCAATACAATTAGAATTTTATATAATTAAGTTCATGTTTTTATTTTGTGATAAATTTTGAGACTATAATGAATTTTATACAATTAAGTTTTTAGCCGTAGATTATATGCAGTTTCTTGCATTATTTGCTTTGGCTTTTGTTAAAGAGAAAAATCTTCAATTTGAAAATCCAATTTTCTCTCGGCCTTTCTTGGCAATAACACAAGCCATTTGTACGTTGTGTTCTAAATACTCTTTTTCTCTTGTTTTGCATAATATTTGCATCTCAATTGTTGGTTTATTTCTCTGTATAAAAAATAAAATCAGTCGAATTATAAAGTGGTTTCCTAAAAACGAGAGATCTCAAGTTGGACTAGCATAATGTGTAATCAAATAATATCTTACTCAACTTGGTTCCTTCATAAAAAAATTTGTTGCCTATTAACTTTCATCTATAAAAGAAGACGATCCAACTTCCCTCTTTATCAGTTACACAATCAAAATAAAAAAATCAAAGAGCTTTGGAGGTTACAAATTAGCAATGGACAAGATGTCTCTCAAGCTTGTCTTCTTATTCTCCCTCATAGTCATACCATGTTGTATTCTTCTTCTCTGATTAGCTCTTTTACTTCCCTCTACAAAAAAAATTCAAGAAGTCATAAAAGAAAATTCTGAGAGATCTCCAGTATGACAAAAAATAGTTTTTAGTCAAATATACAATATCTCAGTCAACTTGATATATCACACAATATATTTGTTGCCTTTTAACTTCCTACTATAAATGAAGACTACCACAATAGTTCTCTCTACATCACTTGCACATTTAAAATAAACAAGAACAAGATTTTGAGGTTGCAAATTAACAATGGATAAAACGTCTCTCAAGCTTGTCTTCTTATTCTCCCTTATAGTCATAACATTTTTTTTTGTTTCTTCTATATATGATTAGTTCTTGTTGTATGGTTTTTGCTGGTTGTGTTTTTGATCATTGAATTTTGTGACATGTATTTGTGTAGGTTCGCATCTAGGTGATGCCAAAGAGATGGCGAAGCAAGAAGTGAATTCCCTCGGCAGTAAATGTCCTGAAGGCAAGAAAAATTGTAACTGAATGTCGTCGGTATCATCGGTAATGATGAATGGTAAGGTTTGCAAGAAGGATAAGGAGTGTTATAAGTATTGTCCTAAGGCATGCAAACATAGAACATGTGAATGTGTATGTACTCTTGGATCATGTTTATGTCAATGTTAAAAGATACGAAACCACCAAAATTTTTATTTAGAAGAGGGAAAAACAAGAGATATTGATAACTCAAAGTTTTAACTCTAAACTAACATTGTGCGTGCACCACAAATCACAATATTAATTATGAGACCAAATCTATAGTGAAGAAGTTTGCATTACGATTCTCAATTTCAAATCAAGCTAGAGTGGAAATGTAAAGGTTGTTTGTTGGTTGTAATTGCAAGTTAAATTATAGCAAAGTAAATAAACGTTGTAAATTTATAAATAAAAAGTGTCATGTAACAGAGAAATTTACACGATATCATAGCATGTCAATTCAAGCAATTTACTAGAGAATCAAATTAGTCATTGTTCTTGAATTCTAAACATTGAACTATAATAATTTCACTTTTGGCCCTTTTGGCTAAAATCAGCTAGAGAATCATGATGAACCCTGGCTGTCTTACTGCAAGAGTGTTGTGCAGCAAATACTGCACCAAATCTTCTTTCTTGGATGCATGATGCCCATCATTTTCTTCACACCGTTGGAGGGAAATCATGACTGGAAAATACCTCCTTGTTCAACACTTAGGCTGGACCGTGGGAGATGGGAAGACCATTAGCATATGGTATGATGCGTGGCTATCCTCGTCCCAAAAGAAAATGCCACACAGACCACCTCTGGAGAAGCACCAAAACCTAAACGTGGCAAATCTTCTTAAACCAGACACAACAGATTGGGACACAAACAAGATACAAGATATGTTCCCAGATCTAGAAACAACAATATTGTCGATTATACCAAACAAAAATTGAGTAGCAGATAAACTAGTGTGGCTAGGAAATAAGAAAGGTGTATACTCCGTGAATTTTGGCTATCATGCAACAACAACTCAAGAGGCTCCAACCACGCAGACCAATCCAGGCAGAGTCCCAAACTGAAACAGAGAGGTTTGGAATCTCCATACATCACCAAAAATTAAACATTTCATCTGGAAGACAATAAAGAACAGCTTACCAGTAGCACTAGTTAAAAACATGGGTATAGCCACGTTTTCTATTCGTGGCTTTAAGAAAATTTTTGTGGCTATATGATGAATTAGCCACGAAAAGTCACGAAAATAAAAACGTGGCTATATATTCTTACCAAAATTTTGATCGTGGCTTTTCGTAGCCGTATTGCCACGGTATTGTCATGAAATTTCGTGGCTATTTTTGCCACATTTTGATACGAAATGCTCATGGCTAATAGCTACGAAATAGTATGTTTATTTCGTGAATAGTTTGTCACATTTTGTCACAAAATAAACATGACTATCCTTGTCACGAAAAGTCTCGTTCTTAATCGTGACAGATTTAACTACGAATTTTTCGCGAAAAATGTGACAATTTCGCGAAAAATTTAGGAGGCATTTCGTGGCTATCTAAGGAACAAAATTTAAAAAAAATAATTAAATGTTTCATTCGGTAGCGATAAAAAATTACAACATTTACCACAAAATAGTGTTTTTTCTGGTTCAACCATTACAATATTTGGTTCAAATATTACAATATTTTTCCAGATTCTACAACATCAGTAGAATCTTAAACAAGGTCTACAATTCTGATTCATCAACTACAAACAACTTGTAAACAAAAAACAAAAAAAATCACATTTTAGATCTTAAATATCAAGCTTAATCAAGCTCAGCACACCACCTATCCAAATCAGTTTGCTGAGTCTTGCTGAGATGTGGAAGATGAGGTCGAATTGGAACTTGAACAGAAGGGTGATAATGAATTGAAGCAGAAGCAGAAGCATGAGCTGAAGCTTGAGGATGGAGAGCTTGCAGAATCTCTTTCAGAGTTTCTCTTGTTGCAGCCATCTTTTCTTTGAAATCAGTTTTCAATGCGGTGAGATCAGTCTTTACTGCATTAGCATGCGTCTCCAAGCCAATTATGCACATCTCCAGGTCGAGACTCCTCTTCAGTGAGACACGGACAGGTTCAAATGTGTTGGTCTTCTTGAACTGAGCACTTCCAAGACCATAGATGGTTCTCTTGCGTGTCTGGCCGCGCTGAAAATAGAAACAATGAAAAGAGCTAAAGCAATTTTAAAATCAGTGAAGCTATACCTAAATAAAACTAGCTATATCTAACATGATACAAGATTCAAAGTAAGAAGAGAGTAACATGATACACGATTCAAATAACATAATGTTACTAACATGATACAAGATTCAAACAGTCATATAAGAAGCTACTACACATAATGTTACTAACACGCAAACATGAGAAGTTTGAAGCTAAGAATCAAGAACCATAAGAATCAAGTAAGAAGACGAGGTTACCTTGATGTATTCTTGGTTGAGGAGAAGACGCCGTAACTTGAAGTAGTCGCTGTCGAGGCAGTTTGGCTTTTCACAACTGGAGATCCATCATCAAGTTTTTGCTCGTCAATAGCTCCTTTTACTTCCAGTACCAGAGCCTCTGCACGTTCGTCAACAAATGTACCATCTTTTCGTGTGTGAGTTTTCCTCACAAGCTCCGTATAGGCAGGTGGCGCATCCAAACCCTTCTTTATCATCTACAACAAAGTAAGAGCAAAATTTATAAAAAATAAAGTGTAAACATGAATGGAAATAAAGTAAAAGAACGAAAGTGTTACCATATCATACTCTATCTTCGCAAAGGGTAGAGGGCCAGCACTGTGCTTGTGCATTGTCTTCGCTGGAGGAGCAGCCGTGCGGGAACCATCAGCTGATTCACTTTTCGACTTTGCTTCCTCTGTATTCCAATTTTCCAGAAGTTGATCCCAGTCTACTTCACCGATGTACTTAGGCCTCTTCCCGTTCCTGTGTTTTTGGCTGATGCGGTTACAGATTGTTTTATGAGTTTGCAGCTTCCATTTGGTGTAGATTTCATCATGAAACTCATCTTTCCAGAAATATTTTTGCTACAAAAGAATAGGTGACATTAGCAGTGAATTAGTAGGTAGATATTAACAAATTATAATGAGAAAGGGAAGAGAAACATAACCAATTACAATGAAAGTATGCCACCACTTATCCTTCCTCTCCTGTGGAACATGCTAGCTTCCAGCTGGACCACGGACACCAATAGTATCCCTGCCATGTAGCACGCATAAAAGCGTGGACCTCTGGACCGATACCAAACCTGAAAAGAGATACACAAGTCACATAACAATTTAATTCATGAATGTATGATCATTTCACCATGAGGAAAATAACAACAGAAGTTCAGATAACAAACTTACCATAAAGCTCCATTGAGCTTTCTTGGATGAAGGTGTTTTTGATTCCTTCTAGCAGGAGCACGCATCAAAGCTGCTTCAGTTCTGTGAGCATAGGTAGGTGTCGCAGAAGCCTCAGTGGAAGAACCAACAGCTCCAGGAGGCACTGAAGGAGATGCTGAAGGAGTAGTAGTATGAGCAGATTGTGTTCCAGGAGATTGCCTTACCGTGGACAGAGAAAAGACATAGTTAGCAGATGATAATAAAGGGAAGAACTCAGATATGTGTAAAAGCTAGTCAAGTAAACTAAGCTAGTTAGCAGATGATATTAAGCTAAGCTAGTCAACCGAAAAAGACATTATTACCTTAGACATAATTGTTAGACCTTAGTTAAAACATAACAGAGGTTATATCTTAATGTTTAACGTTTAATGTTTAATGCTAAAAATATCTTATCAGAGGTTATATCCATATTCGAAACGTTTGTCTTGGAGTCTATATATCAAATCAATTCCATAAAAATAGTTTAATGTCAAAACAAAACAAGATTATCTGTTTACCAAAACCATAACCAAACCCATCATTAATTCTAATTATATTTCTGCAAACCCAACAAAATCAAAACCCGAGTCCCAAACTGATGTGAAACCCTAATCCCAGAATAAATCTGAGGCCTTAAATTTTGTTCAAACCCTAAAGCTACAATCATTATTGAAACCCTAAACAGAATTAAACAAACCCTCGAAAACTTACCGAAAATCTAACCCCAATCGAAACCCTAATCCCAATCGAAACCCTAATACCAAATGAAACCTAATCCCAAACGAAACCTAACCCTCATCGAAACCCTAACCCTCAACAAAACCCTAATCCTCAAACGAAACCCTAATCCCAAAAAACCCTAATCTAAGCCCCAGACAAGACCCAAGTGTAATCAAAACCCTAATTACTTGGAAGATTCAAGTGGGAGAGGCGATGATTTCCAGAAGGTGCCATGGCGGAGAAAGAGATGGACAGACGAAGGTAGAGAGAGACAGAGGGGCAAAGTTAGAGAGAAGGTGACAAAGGGATAGAGAGAGAGAGAGAGAGAAGAGAAGGACAGACGGTTGAAGATGGACGGAGATGGTGAAGAAGGTTCGAGATGGCCGGAGATGGTGAGGTTCGCGATAATCGCAAACTTAGAGAGAGAAAGAGAAGAAGGTTTTGAGTTTTTTTCGTGTTAACCAAATTTTTGCTAAGTGTTAGAGGTGTGTGTGTGTTCAATGGGTTGGGCCTAATTTCATTTTGAATTATTTAAAGTAGATTACGATTAATAGGCTTGATTTATTATAATTTTTATGGTTTATTGTTCGTTTAGGGTATAATTGGGGTTTAGGGTATATACGATTAGGGTATTTACAATTTAAATACGATTAAGGGTTTTAAAAACATAAATATATTACAAACTCGATAAATTAAGATTTTACAATTTAATTAGGAACTTGTATTTGATTCTGTATCAGAATCAGTACACGACATTTGTAACTCGTCTTCAGAAACATATTCGTCATTGGGAGGATCTACAAGTAACAAATCATGATCAAAATCATCTTCCACCACGAACAATTCAGTTCTCAATATTTCACTTCTAGCAACCACTTGATTGTGTGTATCGTCTTGTACCGCAGTAAGGGGAACTTCAGGTGTTTTCTGAATCTCTCTGGGCATAACTTTGGTACAGGCCCACCAGTTTGTTGATGAGGTACGACGAACCCGCGGATAAGGAATGAAACATACTTGATCACAATTACAAGACAATATAAATGGATCATATTTTTCGTACTGGCCCCGCGGAGAATCATCAATGATGCATGATTTATTTTTCCTAACTCCCCGACCTTCAGTTGTATCAAACCACCTGCATTTAAAAATCATGGCCTTCAGTCCAACTGCACCAAAATACTCAACCATCATTATATCCTCGATCAACCCGTAGTAGTCAATGTTTGTGGTTCCCCGAACGCAGACACCATAATGTTAGGTTCTCTTATCTTGGCAATGCTGATATGTTTAGAACCAGTATCCTCGTGAGAATTAAATTGGCTAAGAATTATAAGTACGTTGCGGCCCTTGAACAAAATCCAACATCCATAACGGAAACTCATGTAACACCCTAGCTTCCTGAACTTGTTAATTAAATAGGAGGAAAAAATGCCACTTCACTTCATATGTTTAAGATTCACCCTAATCTTCATTAATATTGGGAACTCACATAGTTTTTCACCCATTCCGCAAAGTGATGGTCTTTCGCTATTTACAGATCATTACTGCTAATACTTGGGTTTCCCTCCGTCATGAACTCTTCAAACATTTTGTGCAATTGAAAAGTAGCAACATAATATAACTTCAAAAATACATTGTTACAAATGAAACATATATAAAATTTTAAACGAGTACCTTTCATAAGGTTCAAATGCTTCACAATTGAGTAGCATAAACGTTTGCAATATGGTGTAGTCTTCATTGGAAAGCCATCTCTCTTCAGCTTTTCCACTAAGACGACCTTCATGGTAAAACAAGGTAGGCACATCTGGATATAGATATGTAAATCAAATTTCTCCAGGAAGCGAACCTTCAGATACCAATTCTAGATTTTCAAAGTAATTTGCCAAAGCAGTTGAAATCTCCTCAAGAACACATTGTGCAACAATGGAACCTGCAATATGTGCCTTATTTTTAGCTTTCTTTTTCAGATTGTACATGTATCTTTCGAAAGGATAAATCCATCTATATTGCACGAGACCTCCTAAAGCAGTCTCGTCAGGTAGATGCACTGGTAAATGTTCCATAACATCAAAGAACGAAGGTGAAAAAATCTTCTCCAAGTTACAAAGCTTCATCGCAATGTTTTCTTTTGAAATGGCTACATCTTCGTTATGTAATGTTTTGGCCAAGATATCTCAAAAAAGAGTGCCATCTTTGCATTAATTTAATAGGAGTTAATAGGTCACAAAACATACAGAAAAATGTTATCGACAATTATTTACCTGAAATTGCGATGTGAACAGTTTTTGGAAGTAGTTCCTTAAACGCAAAAGGGAGAAGTCATTGCATGATGACGTGACAATCATGACTTTTAAGGCCTGAGAGCTTTGAGCTTGTATCGTCAATACATCTACTAAAATTTGAAGCGTATCCATCTGGAAAATTTATATAATTTTTCAACCATAACAAAAATTCTTTTTTCTCTTCCCTCGACATCCTAAATATTGGGAGGCATTGTTCTATCTTCTTTAATATGTAACTCTTCTATTTTACACAAAGTAAGCATATCCATCCTCGATTTTGCATTGTCTTTGGTCTTTCCGAGAACATTTAGAGCCGTGTTAATAAGATTATCAAAGAAAATTTTCTCGACGTGCATGAAGTCCAAGTTGTGGCAAAGAAGAAGGTTTTCCCAATACGGCAAGTCCCAAAAGATACTCTTCTTCACCCAATTGTGATATGTCCCGTAGCCACATATCATGCGAGCATGATTCTCGTGTCCATTCCCTCCACAGTCTACTGTTCGAGCCAATCCCTCGATGTTGTTGATTCTTCGTGAAGAATTTCCTCTCCGTTCAACCATGGTGGAGGAGCATCAGCAACTGTCTTCGCCCATCAAAACGCTTGCATATTTCGCCTGTAAGCATGATTCGAAGGCAAAAACATCCTATGACAATCAAACCAACTATGTTTTCTTCCATGTTATAACGAGAATGACTGCGTTTCATCGAGACAATAAGGACAAGCTAAACGACCGTGTGTCATCCAACCTGACATCATGCCATAAGTTGGAAAGTCATTAATTGTCTATATTAATGTGGTTCGCATCGTGAATCTCTGCTTCCTCGAAATATCATATGTTTCTGCACCGTCACTCCACAACCTTTGCAATTCTTCGATTAACGGCTGCAGACAGATATCTATATTTTTCTTCGGATGTCTAGGCCCAGGAACTAGGACCGATAAGAGAAAATATTCTCTTTTCATACACATACCAGGAGGAAAGTTATATGGAGTTAGGATTAGGGCCAACTTGAGTGGGCTTCACCATTCATCTCAACAGGATTAAATCCATCAGTTGCTAATCCTAGATAGATATTTCGAATTTCTGCAGCGAAATTAGGTTATACCTCGTTTAAATGCTTCCATGCTGCTCCATTAGAAGGGTGGTGCATTTCTCCTTGGGGAGACACATGTTCCGCGTGACATCGCATTTGTGCTGCAGTCGTCTCTTGTTGGTATAAACGCTTCAACCGCTCCTTATTGGTATATAAAACATGCTTTGTTTTGGACGTTTTTTGCCCTTCCCACGGTTCAGGTGGTATCTATATTTCACGAAAAAACCGACAAACCAAAAAATTATGATCTTCCTTCCAAAATCGCATGCAATTATCTTCACAAATATCAATTTTCACAACAGGGAGACAAAGCGATCGCATCAATTTCTTCGTCTCATAATATGATGCAGGGGCTTTATTTGGTTGTGACAAAGTATCTCTTATAGTTTGTGATATCTCGTCCATACATGACTCGGCCAAATTATGATCGGTTTTTATTTTCATTAAACGAGAAGCCAAATATAGTTGAGAAATACCTTCACCACATCCATCATAAAATGGTTGATTGGCGGCTTCAAAAGCTTCAAAAACTCTATATTCATATTGATCTTCAATTGCTCTGTCCATCACATTTTCAAATGCTCCAATGGCTCCTCCCATAGTAAAATTAATGTTTCCATCATATGTCTCTTGTCATGCATACGATGTCCCCACTTCGGTAAATTGTGGTGCCGTGGATGATTCCCCAAACTCATTAAAATCTTCTCCATGGTTTGACCATACATAATAATTACCCTTGAATCCGACAAGGTAAGGATGGCAGGCTACAGTTTTCGCATCACGTTGCTTTCGGTTCTGACATCTTGCACAAGGGCATAACATGGTTGCACCCTCTTTGAAAGAATTTTGATTAGAAGTTAATGAAATAAATACCTCAACCCCCTCCATAAACTCTCTTGAAACCGTATTTTGGATCGGATCGATGTGTCGATCCATCCATTCTCTCGTTTGAAAATAATGACATTTATATAAAAATAAAAATTTCCCTTCAAATTTAGATTTCTCTATGACACCAAACTCATTAAATACTTTTCATTTTTGTTTTGCATATCACGGTTCACCTCAACTTCTTTTATAGGAAAAAAACCACGATTTTTGTCACGTTTAGCCACAATTGTTTGTCACGTTTTTTGCCTCGTTCATAATCGTGGCTAAATTTTAGAATATATTCTCTGTCCAAAGCTGTTTCATTTGTCCCTCGTTGCCAGTTGTGTTCGGAAATATTGATTTGACCTTTTTCGATGGAATAGCCACGAATGGTCACATTTGTAAACGTGACTTTTGAAAATATCTTTGGTCACGAAATAATCATCACAAATCGTGAAAAATTATCCACATTTTTAGCCACTTTTTTCGTGACAAATCTGCCACGTTATTGCCGTGGCAAACCATGGCAAACGTTATACACCTTTTCTTTTGTGGTAAAATCGTGACTAATTTTGTCACGATTTTGTCATATTTTCACGTTTTTGCATTTCGTGACTATTCGTGTCAATTTTGTGGCTATTTTTTTGCCACAGAAATTTCGTGACTAAAACGTGGCTATACGCGTGTATTTTACTAGTGTAGGGGAACAGCTGGTGGCCAGAAAAATCCTCATGCACTCGTTGCAAAGAATTAAAACGATATCACATCTCCTTATCCATTACCCTTTTGCTTGCTTGGTTTGGAAACAAGCCCCTTTTAACAAACACATACCATTCACATTCGACCAGGGCATTTCACATGTTTGGTCTTAAATGTTATCTCTACTCTGTCTCCCACCAACATGCCTATCAACGCCATTGGTACTATGAATCTGCTGGGAACTCTGAAAAGCCCGAAACGACCTCATCTTCAACCAAGAGATTACGAAAACCAAGAATATCATCATCAAGTTAATTCGAAACGCAAAGGAGTGGAAATCTTCTCAACTATGTCCAAAACCACCACAAGCCTCATCGCTGCAACCAAAATCCCATCCTCAAAACTATGTTATTTGTAGAACAGTTGCATCATGGAGAGGGAATCTAAGTGCAACGGGAATGAGGTGGATTTTTATGAATCCACAACAATAGCTCTTATCCCAACATTCAACAGCGAAATCTCATCTTAGATCTCTACTAATTGTCGTAAGCTTAGCAGCCCGTGAAGCTCTATGCACCGTAGTCTCTCGAAGATATCAGCTTATCACCCTAGAATCAGACTCACAACGGCTTATTCATGCCATCACGACAGAAGAGATCCCTATTAAGTTCTTCGATATCGTCTGAGACATCTTGCTACTGGTTAAGAACTTTTTTTCTTGTCCTTTTCGCTTCATCTCTAGAAATCTAAACATGTAGCGGACTCTGCTGCAAAAATTGCCTTGTCCAAATTTGCGCTAGACTCTCGGAAAAGTCTAGTCACCCATGGGCGACTAGACAAGTACAACGTATAGTCGCCCATGGGCGACTAGACTCTCGACAAAGTCTAGTCGCCCATGGGCGACTAGATACGTACAACGTCTAGTCGCCCATGGGCGGCTAGACACGTACAACGTCTAGTCGTTCATGGGCGACTAGACTCTCGGCAAAGTCTAGTCGCCCATGGGCGACTAGACACGT